>JBAGKO010014708.1:5460-26144 GCA_037177275.1 Acacia concinna | reverse complement strand
TTACTCATTAGATCTAGCAAGTTCTTGTTTCTTCAATCTCTTCTCTTCTTTTTCATGATTATTCTCCACAATTTAGCTAAAAAAGAACTTCTTTCTTTTCATGACTTCTCCTCATATTTGATATCTTCATTCTTCCTTTCCAATTTTCTCTTTTTATTCTTTCTCTTGCTTATCTTCCAAACCTCAACTTGATATCATCTTCTTCTTTTTTGGACAACATATATAATCTTCTTTATATTGACTAATCTATAAGATATTTCATATTCAATATAGTAGTTAGTCAATATAAGAGAATAAATACATGGTGCAAACTTTTTACTCTTAATATGTGGAATATATATTTGGCATCATCAAAGATAATAATATATTTAACACATCCTTCCAACTTCTGCTTAATATCACATCTTTCTACCTTTAGCTATAGCTGGTTCTCCTTGTCCAACAGTAGATGACAATGACGAGCACTCTGAACCCTGTCGACAGTGTGTTAGAACTATAAGGGAATTAGGGATTTGGTTGACTTGGGTATTAAATGGATGGTTAAGATTATAACCCAACGAATGATGGAAATGCATTTTTAAAGCTCATGATGTGTCAATTGCTCAACTCTTGGATCATTTGGATGGACAAGATTGGGATACTGAGAAGATCTAAACGTAAGGTACTAAGATGAAATAGTTGACCAAGGAGAGATACTAAGATGAAATATGTACATAATAATTTTAGTACTCAACAAAAAAATAATTCAATAAAATTTTATAAAAGATTATGAAAATAATATGGTTTCATTGAAAAATATTTAAAATAACATGAAAGGGTGGTACTTGAAATTTATCTTAGTTAAAATTAAAAAAACTATAGCCAACTAAATAAATAATTTCTAACAAAAAATGTTAGTAGCCATACGTTCCTAACCGATGTTAAATTATTCTATTCCAATTTTATTATTTTAATTTCATAATATTTTTAAATATAATAACAGTCCCACCTTTATTCTTTAACTAGGAAAAAAATATCTCCTTACAATTCTGGGGTTTGAAATCTTTCAAAAAATAATAAGATAAAATATCATGAAATCCAATGTTAGCGGTCCTTTTGTTCTTTGGTATAAATGTTAGTGGTATGGTCAAAATATAGGGTACACGTTGAAGCAAAAGGGGTTGGTGTGCTATCAAATTGGATATTGCAAAGGCTTATGACAAAGTGTCTTTGGCCTTTCTTACAGTTGGTTCTTTAGAAGATGGAATTTCCTCCTACAACTTGATCATGCAATGTGTGTTTGATGTTTCTTATTAGGTCCTTATAAATGGCTTTCCAGGTGCTATGATTTCTCCTTCTCAAGGGCTTCACCAAGGAGATCCACTTTGTCTATACGTATTCCTCCTCAACGCCAATGTTCTATCTTGTATGATTCATCAAACAGAAAATTTTAATTAGTGGCAGGGGCTTCATGTGTCCCGTAACTCAATGCTACTAAGACATTTAATATATGTAGATGACACTCTTCTTTTATGTCAAGCAGCATGTTAAGGTTTTTGTATAATTAAGGTAGTGCTTCAAAGATACTCCCTTATTTCAAGACAACATATTAATAATCAGAAATCCTCATTGGTCTATAGTCCCTTAGTGCTATAATGTATAAAACACATGTTATCCGAGATCCTTGGGATTCACTTTCACTCTTATTTAGGAAAATATCTAGGTACACATATTGATTATCCATAGCGCGACAAGAGGAAATACTTTGAAGTAATTGAAATTTGAATAGGAAACTTGCTAGATGGAAAAGTACATTATTGTTGCAAGTAGGCCGGTTGGTGTTAATCCAGTACTCTTTATTATCTTCATTGGTGTATCTATTATCATGCATGTAGTTTTCTGGACAACTCCATCAAGTTATAGGCATGAAAGCAGCTAACTTCTTTTGGGGTTGGTCAACCACTTCCAATAAAGCTCATTTTCTTAGTTTGAAGGAATTATGCCTTCCTAAGGTCAATAACGGCCTACAAATTATGCAGTTGCAAACTTTCAATCATGCTCTATTGGCTAACATATCTAATGACTTATTTCTCAGCCATTGACCCTATTAAGTAAAATAATCTCACAAAAATATTTGGAGTCTGGAAATAATTATATGTATCGTCAGGCCTACAACAACTCTTTTATGTGGAGACATATTTTAAAGGTCGGAAGTATTATTACTGATAATCTTACATGGCAAAGTGGCGATGGATCATTTGTACATTTATCTTATAGGCTTTAGTGGCCTATGTAGTAGTCTGTTCTGACCTATTCTGGTATAAAAGTATCAAACCTTATATTGTACTCTTTAGGAACTTGGAACTTTTGCCTGTTATTGCCCCTTTATCCTACTCAAGTCATTAAACAATTTGCACACTATCATATTCCGTTATCTAGGCAATATGATGTTATTAGATAGCTAGGTAATACTTCTAGTCTATATACTATTAAGGATGAATATCAATTGCTTTAATCCACAACAGAATCTATCACACAAGAGCAAACTAAGGTATGTGAAATTGGAAATCTTCTCTATCTCTAAGAATTCAACTGTTGCTATGGAAAATTGTTAGAGAAATTCTCCCAACCACTTATCTTTTAAAGGTTAGACATATTGCATCTGTCAAGGTATGTTATTTTTGTGGTTGTGATGATGAATCATTAGATCATTTGTTCCTCTATTGTCCCTTTTCTCAAGCATGTCGGTTTTGAAGTCTGATTGGTTTTCGATCTGACTCTAACTCTAATATGCCCTTATACCAATGGATAGCTCAATGGTTATTTAACCATAAGGAATCTTATAATTTGTGAACATATTTACCCTTTCAAATGTTAGATTCCGTGTGGTATGCAAGAAACAAAATTTGTCATGCAGGTATGAAGTTTAATGCACTACAAATAATTACTTCAGCCAGTGTTACAACAAGCATTGTCACTTCCACTCTACTATATCAACAACCTCAAGTTTATGATGTAAATACAAATGGATAGGCATATGTTGAACGAGATCCTTCTATTCTGTGGAGTTCATGTCATTGGATGATATTGTTTAATCTTAAATGCTCTAGACAGAGACTTTGCACTTTAAAAGTTACAGTGTTGTTTGGCCAACTACTGTTCCATGAGTAGATCATCACACCTACAACTAGGTTAGGCGTACTACATCTACAGTTATAAGGCCTTCGAGAAGCTACGTCTTTTCTACTTCGACAACATTAGTTTCATCATCCCCATAGGTTTCCTATACTCTGTAAACTAATAAGGCAATCATATATTAAAATTATCACAAAACTAAGCACGTGCCGTGGCACCTCACATAAGCATAATTACTTTTCATCGCGGAAAAAAATGTTAGCGGTTTTATTCATATTTATCATACTTCAAAAAAATTTTACCATGTTTTCTCACTTAGAAAAGGTTTTTTTTATCCTCATACTATCAATCATATATAAAATGTAATTCCTTTTCTCTATGATAAGAGTTACTGTTCATAAGCCATATTCTCTAGCAACTGTCATCTTGCTTCTTGTAAGCTGTCCACATTGGCTCTACCTTTTCGCCCTCTCACTATTTTATGGCCTCCCATTGGTTCTTAACTCTATGTTGGGGATTCAGAAAAGCGGTCAAGGCACCCTAAAAGTAACCTATATGAATATCCACACACATGTACACCCATACCTCTGCTCAGCCTTTACGCTTTCTCAGACAACATTCAACAATAAGCGTTATGCTTTCTTCACCAAGGTTTTCCCTTTCTTCCTCCCTCATAAACTCATACTTCATTGTTTTAAAAATGGGTACTTGCACTTCAAAATATCCCTGTTTTAATGAGTTTCCCTATTTTGTAGTTGCTGTTACGTTCTCTTCAACTACAACTATAGATGGAGACACCCCAAATGGACAACCTCCACAAGCTTTTCTTAAACGACCTTCATGCAAATACAGGTCGTGCAGTAATCAGTGTCCATGTCAATTGCTTCTTTAGCAAGGACCGAATTCGTCAATGCACCTCATCAATGTCTTGAGCAAAGAAGGAAGTTGTGTCAGTTGACTACGTGTTATTTGACGAGTGTGTAACTTAATGAAATCCCTGCTTCTCCTTCATAGTTAATATTTGGTTCACCCATTTCACATCTTACTGTATTTAGGAGTTATTTCTTCTCATATTTATAGGGAACTCGGATGGTTGCTTCTCTTTATTCGGATGCTGCTAGGGAGTCCCTTAAACGTGTTCTATTTGCAGGCCGATCATATGACATATTTGCTTTCACTATCAAGAAAGGAGGCCAATGCATTCATGACCATTACCACCTCGTGTTCACGTCCTCAACCAACATGGTTGAGACTCATCAAATCTATCCACCTATTGTCCTCAAGCTGAAGAGCATTTTTTATCTCCCTTAGGGTATAGAGATCTGATGCAGTTTCTTTGGTCAGTTCCTGTTTATATATATGTTAACTTCTGACTATATATGATCTTTAGCGGCTTTGTCATAGTGTGTTATTCTTCTTCACCTAATGCGTGTAATTATTTTCCACCAGATTTGTGTGGGTTTGTCTATCACTTCTCACCCGTCGCCATAACCAAACATAGGGGTTTTAGTGAGAAGCAAATAACTATTCTTCTACAAACACGCATGAGGGACTCTATTGAGTCCATTCCTTTTTCCTAACTCTAGTATGTACAGTGCTTTAATAAACATGTGCTCATTGTGTTTGGCCATGCATTTCCAAGGGTTTCGATAAGGTGACATGTTATCTTTGTGGTTCTTGGGTTGAAGAAGTGGAGAAAAAACTGACAGAAAATATGAACAAGCACTCCTCAATCTTTTTGCTCCTTCGCTATGTCATTTCTACTACCCCCACAACTATAGGTGTTCGTTTAACTTTAATGTTCTTCCTCTGATGCATCATAGATGAATTATTAGTTGAAGTTATTCATAAATCCTTTTTTTCCTTCTAACAGGTTGCCCAACTATTAGTTCTGTGAGTGATGCTACCACTTATGATTTTGATCCGCCAATCCTCGAGGTTCAATAATTGAATCAGCAGATGGAATCGCCTTTGTCAATACATGATCACTCTCATGTAGCCACTGTGAACAACATTTGAGTAGATTTCTATGTAATTCGCCACTGTCCCAGTTTATATTTTTAGCATCTAGCTCTCATGTATAATTTAGCTCTCATGTATTTCTATTTATTTATATTTTGTTATTACATCTATGTTTTGAAACCCAATACAAGAATTTTCATCACATCCTTCATTACTAATTATTTGGTTATCCTTAAGGCCATTCGCAGTTAAGAAGAATTGGGTCTATTAGACATCATACTTTTCTTCAAATAAATACTTTTACTTGATAATGGATATTTATAAAATTTTCCCTCACCTCGTCATTTTCCTATGTTGCAAAAAATTGACACATGTCAACTATATTTCCTTATACCTCTACATTGATATCTTACCATATCACTTGTGTTATGCACGTAACTTGTTAAAGTGATTCGTTTTGCTATTTTATGTGAATGATCCAACACTTTAACACCTGTCTGCACACATGGAGGCTTCACAATGAACTCTAATTAAATAACAAGGATGAAGCAAATTGTACTCAATACATGTCGCAGACATTTGACAAAACCATTTCCTCCTAACTTTTAATATAAACATATAACTTATTCTTGTCACATAATTACTCAGAATTTAATTAACCATGAATCTACCTTTTCAGCTTTATGCTATTTACGTAACAACTAACTAATAGTTTTATTAACCTTGGAGGCTTCACATAATTACTAATAATTTAATTACCAATAATTTTTAGCCCATAATTACTAATAATTTTCTTAACTAATAATATAGCTTTTACATATGACATGTATATTATCCTACAAGCCTTCAATTATTTTTTTCCCATGGCACTTGTGCTATTTCTATAACAACTTGACAATGGGGAAAAACTATTTCATTGTTGTTGCACAAAATGTGACCACATGCCTACACACGTGCACTGACAGTTGGGACTCAATCAATTAGCTAACAAGGATAAAAGAATTGTTGTCACTACACCTGTCACAAAGACAAGACTTATCTAATTATACATGCCTGCAAGTTGGTAAATCTATCTCAGCCCCATTAACCATTATAAGCATCCCCTACTAAGGTGTAAAACCCAGCGACTCCCTTAATTCAACAGTTGTTGGTAGCCCGCACGCCACCTTTGTCTCCGGCCCCCATGGGCCTCTCCATTAGTCTTCAGGTTGATACCTAATAAGTTGCCTTCTTCAATTGTTAGCTCTGTATAAATGATTCAATATCATTCTACTGACTAGGATAATCTTCAAGTACGCCAAAGTGTTGATGTATTGAGTAAATAATGGATGGGTTCCCTCACACATTGGTATTTTTAGTCTTAGATCATGAATGTATACCCATATGATTAAAATGTGTTCCTCTATATAACAAGGGTTATTCATTGTGTCACAGTCGTGGCTTTATAAACCCTCAAATGTTGGCAATGAAGAGCTATCCTCTCTTTCTGAGTATCTCAATTCATGCCTATGAACTTTGCTTTACATATCAGTACTTATTCATGCCTATCCATCTATCCAATAAATGCAGGTGTCACTCACATCACTTGTAATTGTGAATGTGTCAACCAGATTAGGACTATGTCACTTGAATTTGTTATGCGAATTATACATTTATCAAAATGTTTTTTGAAATAAAGTATAACTTACATGTATGTAGCAGAGGTTTTTCCTTTTCATGGTTTGTTGGTTTTGATGTATTGATTTTTATCACCGGCATACTTTCCATAAGGGGAACGCTCCTTTATCTGCAATTATAAATTAGTATGTCTCTTTAACCCCAACTGCATAATACTAAAAGGATCATTTCCCATTGCTTGCTTATCTACTGGTATACATTTTAATATGACCTTATTACCATAAATGTTCACTGTTATGTCACATCTATAGACATTGAATCGATATATGTAGCTCACTTTCTCATTACACCGTTTTCCCATTTGTAGGTTTGTTGCTTCCACCTATGACATATGATCTCAGGTCTACACTTCATAGTTTGAATACCTCTCCTCTGCACCTCTGATGTGATATGTTCATTTTTATTTGAACAAAATGATGTCTTTTTCATATCGTAATATATACTACTGACATGACCAAATATGGTCACAATGGGATGCATCCTAATTGGTGATTATAGTGGTAATCTCTTGCATTGTGCTTCATTTCCCCCCTCTTATTTGTCACATTTCATCATCATGTACATAACCAATGTCCATGGTTAAGCTACATTATTCCCTCGCAGCATCTTCCTTATGTCATTTACTTTTTAGTCTCTGCAGGAGAAACATTAATTGCCACCAAGCTTTTAATTATATCAATAAGGGGCCTTGCTTCGTTTAACCATCTTCCTCAATGATGTATTTTCTTTGCCTTACATATGCATGTCTGTATACAATTGCACATTTTATATTCTTACTCTAGGGAGTCACAAAAGGGACAAGCCAATTGAAATTTTGAACCATTAATGCAGATTGTAGTAGGGGACTTTCTGACTACCTCTCTGTAAGGTTTTTCTTTCACCATCTTTCACAACCATTGATTGTGATGAAATGCCTACACATTCGTTCAAAGCTCCCTTATCTTTCCTGCTGCATGTTCAATCCTCAATGTGCTTTCTTGTCTGTCATTTGTTGTTCACCATGCCTTTCAAGTTTGAGGCAAATTGTTTGTAGCATGTCTATGTAGATAACCAATGCTAATCCAGTGTGATGTCTTTTTCATTGCATTTCTGGATGTTATTGCATACATATGTCCAAATAGTGTTTGAATCATATTGCTGCTGGGATGTATCTTACAAGGTGATTATCATTTCTATCTCTTACATTGTACTTCATGTTGTCCCATTTATTTGTTGCACTACATTTTATGTTAAATCACTAATGTACACGGATGTGTTAATTGCTTCTTCACATGGTATTCTTATGTTATTTAATTCCTACTACCTATTGAATACTATATTTTGTGTAGGACAACATTTTGTTGATGAAAAACTTTGAATAATATCAATAACGGCCATGCCTTCATTTCTCCTTACCATTTTTACTCACATTCATAGACGATGCTTTTTTTTTCCCTCACCTATGCATGTCTGTGTACGATTACACATTTTTTATCTCTGACTTTAGCTTTTCAAAAAAGGGTTAAGCCAAATTACATGTCGAGAGGTCATCTCCTCTAAAAGCAACATCCTTCAACCAATGGAGCAAATTGTCGTACGAGCCTCCCTTACCACCTCTTTATACCTTTTTTTGATAACCTTTACTTGTCATGAAATGCCTACACATTCATTCAAAGCTGAATGCTCTTCCCTACTGTATGTTCATTCCTCAATATGTGAGCTTTACTGGCATTTGTTGTTGACCATGCCTATCATGATTAAGGCAAATTTTTTGTAGCTTGTGCGTGTAGATACCCAATGCCTATCTAATGTGAGGCCTTTTCTATTACAATTTTGCCTATAATTGTAGACATACGTCCAAACTTTGTCTTAATCATAATGATAGAGATATAACTATAGGTCCCTACACTTATGCAAAAGGATATGCCCTGCCTTTTGTTGTTTACATGTAGATGCTATGTCAATCATCGGTTGTGGCGATGCCCTATCAACTTCTCAGACTTAGGTTAACTATTTCCTATTCTACATCGCTTACTTAATCTGCTTTAGAGTTTCTCATGTGTTGATGACTGTACCCAACACTAACAAGGGCTTTCTTAATTCTCTGTCCATGTTCAAAGGATATGATTATTCTTAGTTCTCTATGCAAGTTTCTCATTCGTTGTTTCCCTCACACATTGATGCAATGTAGTTCCTTTCTTCTGGTTATGTTACTCCAACTTCATTTACCGTGGTCAGTTCTTCTCTTATTAAACTTCTTCCCTCCTTCTGATGTTATTCACACCATGTGTTGTTAAACATGCATATCACTGCTATTATAGTTTCTATTTTTCTAGGTAACCATATATTAGTCATTATTACTCATTTTCTCCCATTCCATTATTATAAGCTTTTATATGTTTTTACAATTTTTGAATATTGCATCACATGAGCCGTACTCTTTAGTTTTCCTATAGCACGTCTTAATAGTAATGCAAATATTATGAAGCACCATTACATTCCCGCCCCTTCTAAAATTTAAACTCCCTTCTCAATTGTTACAGCAATCAGCGGCATCTATTTAAACATAAGTTTCTACTTTCCTTGATACTAACACATCCTTTATCACATATTCTTCTACATAATTATGCCTTTATATCTATATCATGCTTCCCAATGGCTTCCTCTGTTTCTGCCCCTTTCTTGCTTAAGGATTTCCATGATGGAAGTGACCCTTGGACAATCGTTGTAAGGGTGGTAAGGAAGTGGAATGTATACAAAAAAAAAACTTCTCCGATTGAACTCTTTTGTGTCTCCATGATGCTCATTGATTATGAGGTTCATTTATCTTTTCCATTTCAACAATTCCTTTAAACTTTACTTCCAGTTACAGTAACATGAACTTAACAACAATTATCTTATGTTCTATTACTCAAGGTACACGTATTCAGGCAAGTGTCATCATAAAGTCCATGCAATCCACATTTTGTCCATCTATCAAAGAAGGGATGACATATGAGTTTGAGAACTTCGTTGTTTCACCAAACACCTTCAGCTACAGGACAACAACACACCCTTACAAGATAACATTCACAACTCAGACTTGCGTCAAGAAATAGAAGCTGTGGTGCCAATATACTCTTACTACTTCAAAGAAATACCTAAACTGTTATATGCCTTCCTAAAGACAGAGACATACATCATCTCTTCGGTAAATCATTTTCCTCCCACATCCTCAGTTCACATTGATTACTTAATCACCAACTTTCCCCAACCTATTCAGATGTCATAGGATTTCTTAAGTGAATTGGTTCCATAAGGAGCAACATAAAGATTATCAAGATAAACAATGGCTGAACATGGTGTTAGCTGATGTTGAGTAATTGCCACTTACCTAATTTGCTTCACATTTCAATAATCATTTGCTGCATACCACAGATGGTTAACAAATTCTTATTTAATTAAAGGGAAATGAGACAGTGTGTTTTGTTTGATACTTGTGCTGAAGAGACTTATATGGCTCATCTTCAAAATAGTGATACCCTAGTTGCAGTGATGATCAACCTAACTAAGCTTGGTTGGACTGAACATAGTAATTTTTTTCCCTTTTCACCATTGAATGATTGTACCCATTACATATTCTACTTCAATTTAATATGTCATTTTTCCTTCAATGGATATTTTATTGCCTCAACTTCTATCATGCTTTCAGAAGAACGTCAGGTGTCCAGCTCTTACCATGCTACGAGGGTTCACTTCAACCCTCAAATCAAAGAGGTGGAATAGTTAATTGAAAGTGACACAAATACAAAATTTGGCTAACTTACAACTACTTATGCTTCAACATTGTTTCTTAACTTAATTTATCTATCTTAGCCTGACAATTACTTATTATATTATAATCATATAGTACAAGAACTCTAAGTTCACCTCTACTAACTGCACCAACTCAATCAATGCCAAGTCAATCAAGCCATTCCTCTTTAACTGCCTCCCTTCATAGTCAGACCAAGCTTAATATTGCAAACATATAGGATCAACCTTTGGTGGGTTGTGTGTAACCTACTGCTTAATACTTTCTTATTTAATAATCACTCTAATGGAAATAAATGTTCATACTCTAACAGGGAAGTACTTTTGTGCTGAACTATGAGATTGTCAAGTTTGAATCAAAGTTTAGATGGAGCTACATAGGGTGCTCAAAGTGTTCAAGCAAAGCTAAACTTAAGGATGAAAATGTTTCCAGCAGTCCTTTAAGTTGTCCAAGTTGTAAGCCTCCAAAAAATTCTAAAGACCGTCAATCATTTGAACTTATGTAAATTCCAAAAATTCTCTCTGTCATTCTGCATTACAACATTTTTCCCCTCAACATTTTTTCCTTCTTTACATATGTTATCTTTTCTCATTTAGGCTGAAATTGCACTACATCATTAAAGATGAAAGTGGAACAACTTATGTAATCTTTTGGGACAAATTGGTTGTTCAATTGATTGGAAAAATTGCACCTCAGATGAAGCTAACCCTTCCCGAGGCAATCACCCCATTACGAGACCTCTATTATTGCAATGTTATTTTCTTACTCCCTCTAATGTTTATCATTTTTAAAACATCAAGACAAGCGTGACAATGGAATCCCAAAGTTGGTAGAGGAACCTCTTGATAAAAAGTTGCTGCTAAAGCTAAAGCTCAATGAATACAACAAAAAATACCCTGCATCTAGCATTTTTGCAAATGAATTTTTGTTATGTGAGGATTTGATTAACAACTTTGATGCTATGTCAGATGAGGTGGTAATTAAATTATATTCTACAATAATTGATCTTAACAAAAACCCATAAATTAAACATGTTGTCAAGAATTTTAATAAGTTCGCATGACAGGAGATTGATTTGAATATGCTTGAGCTTGACCAGGTTACTCCAACAACCTACAAAAAATCCTTACGTTCTTTCCAACAAAAAATTAAGTTATTTACTACATATTTCTCTCACAATTGATAATGTTGCTGTATTTTTCCTGTGTGTAGTTTGTTGGTGGTGAGATTCAAGCGTCAACAGAAACAAAGTAAGGTATGGATGAAGGCAAATTACCAAGTGCTAACAATTGTGAATTAGATCTCATATCTATCCACGCTGACACACCCTCTCACGTGTCTGCCAATGTCACACAACCACCTCCAAAAGGAAAGAGAAAGAGCTACATGAAGAGGGGAGGAAACAATGAGGGTGCATCAAAGGATGGCACAACAACAGCTCCCCCTAGCCACGATGGGAGATTAATCAAGATAATAAAGCAAGAGAAATAGCAATGATTTTTTCTCTCTATCTGTGTTGTTGCAATTGAACCAGCATCAGTTGTCATTTAATTTCAATTGTCTTAGTCTGTTGCTTTACTCATGTTATCTGTCTTTAGAGTTTATTAGTTGCTTAGATCATTCATTTTATTTCTTATTTAAGTTATTGTCTACTATCATGGATGCCTCTATGGTTTAATGTCATCTTGGGAATCAATCTTTCTTTGATATTATATTTGTCTCCCTTCTTCTCCCTCCATTACTGCCCTTATGATCTGCATGTGTCACATAATGAATTTACGCATATGTAAAAAACTTCACTGGACAATACAACTCATAAAGTAATCATACAATGTATGTGCCATCTAACAACTTTTTCATGGTAATTGCAAGTTAGCAAAAACTGTGAACTCTTCCACTTTATACAACTATATATATTATCAACAATCTAAGATTGCACCGTTAATCATAGCACCCTTAAGGGTGAAGGATCTCTTCAACGAGACACAGCCTCCATCACAAAATGAGTTGGCAACTTACAAATTATAAATATGCTTATAACCAAATCTTAACAATAAATCAAGTACATAATAACATACGGAAAAAAAATCTTTAGATCAATTATTCATACGTGCAAAGGTCATTGGCCTTAACACAATAGATACTACATGGTCAATTATATGTTCCCAATCATAACCAACTTATTACTATATTTTCTTCTATAAGGTATGAAAAATATCGTTGCAACATGATTATAGTTCCAGATATAATACCAAAATTTAAATCAACATCTACACTTTCAAGTTTCAATAAATTTCTAGTCAGGACTAAAGAATGTGTTAGCCATAAAAAATAAAACTTGTTCTGAATGTTATAAATTTACCTCAATACTCGTCTTTTTTCGTTAAAGGAAGAAAGGAAAAGGGACAGGCAGAAAACGTTTATCCAATGAACAGGCTCAATGATCGAGCAAATCACAAAGCCATACCCTTTGTAAATTAAAACACATCAGAAAATTAAGCAGAATCAACAAGATTTATTCTCATTACAACAAATTATCAACATGATATGCTTGTTTTACTAGACAGATCGGGCCTTCATTCAACATTATCAGTCTGGCATATTTGTTTTTTTCAGGGGAGCTTGATAAGCATTTACTGCTTATAGCATGAGCCTGGACCTTTAGGGGCAGTTCTAGCATCAGAGTTCGTGACAGGAGCGGCAGGAACTCCTCGTCTGTTTAACAGACATCTGAAGTATTGCAACCGCGGCAATGCAGTTAAGGTGACATTTCCTGTATGTGTTGAATCTTTCTGACTCCACAAGCGTTCTGTGAGATATAAGTACAAGTTAATCTTTTGCATTTTTCAAGTTTAGTGGCTTCCACCCACCCCCCAAAAAACCCCACATCACTTTACCAAACTACATACTCCTCTAGCCTTTAATATAAGACATATTTACCTAATTTGATTAGATTAAGAAAGTTAATTAAGTCAGATAATATGAAATATATTTTCTAAACAATCTTAGTCATCTTCCTTAATTTCCTCCTTCCCTCTCCTCATCAATAGGGGAAAATAAAGAAAAGATTGATAATTATGAAAACTAGTCTTATATTTAGAACCAAGAACAACTTCCTAAAGATATCTTATATTAGGGATCGGAGAGAGTATAAAACTAGAGTAAAATGTTATATTCATATATATATATATATATTTATAAAGATTAAAAAGATGGGAGGGGCAACTTAAACTGTTTGATATCCTCTTCATCAGAGAGGAGCTAAAAGATTACAAGATCCCTATGACCCCTTCATATAACTTGCAAGCCTTAATCCTTCACTAAAGTGTGTATTTCTTGCAGTCATGCCTTCTAAAAAGCAGAGGAAGATATGTTTAGATAAAAAGAAAAGACTCTCAACAATGTTTAAGACTAATTATATTCTTAAAGGGAATCTGACATATGCAGCAAAGCCCCGAAGGAAAGGAGGGCAGGTTTGGTTAATGTGTCTTGGAAAAACAACTTTGAAGGACCAAATATTCAATTGTTTGGTCGATATGCCTTTAAATAACCAATTGCTAATGGAAAGACCCGAATATCTGAAGTCAAAAGCAACTAAACCTTGTTTGGAACAATTTATTGAGTGATGTTATATTGGACAAGATAAATATATGAGAGGAATTTTGACTTATAAAGGGTAAAAGCATTTATTTGAAGTGTTCCGAAATCCATGCTTGTATGATTTACCGGTGGAGATGAGAACATAGCATAATAACAACAAATTATCAGCAGGACATGATCAGATTACCTGCAGCCGCTGCAGCTCGAGGCCATATGGTTTGCTGAACGTCCGATGCATCAGCTCTCTCACCCCACATGCAAACTTCTCCTCCAAGTACAAGTTTTTGTTGTGCCTCATCACGTATTCCTTCAAGTGGCTCAGCAGTATAGACCAAATCCCAAGGTACATCGAGATGGTCAAGGTACCAGACACCCTGGTTACTAAAAATGCATCGGAAACCTTTTGCAACAACCTTTGGACAAACACCAGGACCCAACCTAAAACAAATACTTTAGTGTCATCGTGATATTTGAGTTTCATTCCACATGAAACAGGTTATGCGGATGGAAACTCACCAGTTATGCACAACAGTTTTAGGATGAAGCTTTGATGGGAATATGTTGAAGGTTTCTTCCCTGAGAAATTACCAAAACTTGTTTATAAAAATATCTGTATATTTTAAGAATTTAGTCACTAAATAGTAGAGTCTATACTTGCTGATAAATACAGAAGACATTAGGATAAATGCATGCTTTATATTATGTATAAGATACTAGGGGATATTAAATCATGAATATAGTCATTGCTTTCAAAGTTACACTTAGAAAAGTTTTCCAAGAAGTGCAAGCATGAAGAAGAATACACCCACGGGATATTGTCTCCAAGGACAAAAGCAGGGAACACGAGTGTTTGAATGCAGGACCAAGGACTTCCGTATAGATAAAGATTATACCAGTTCACAGGAGTCCAATTCTTTGACAATGCTATGCTTTGGGCCTTTATTACAAAATATTCATAGGCATCTTTAGCAGTCATGTTGTGATTCTGAAGCCTGCATTTGAGAGTCCACAGTCAATTATATAGAACGAATGTCACACTGGAAGATTATGCATGATACATTGATCATCAATAAAATTGGGCTGCTTAAATCAAAAATTTGTTGGGTTTGGTTAATGTGAAACCTCCTTACTCAGAAAGTAGTTAAAAGATTTCTAACAGCACACAGCTTTGTGAAAAAGAGCGATTATTTTTAGAGGCCAAAGAAAGTGAGTTGCAAATTTAAACACGAATTGTTGATCATGAATAGTTCATTGACAAGGCATTCATAGTTATTGCAAAGAATTCATTCAAAGAGAGCTCACAGTGAAAAGTCCACAACAGTTTATTAGATCCTGTTAAAGGGATTTTGGCCGAGCCATTCACTCTGATAATTTTGACTATTAGTTGACCAAATATACTGAGCTAGCAATCCACATGTCATCCATATTATTTTTTGTTTTTTAATATGTAAATTTACCCCAGAAGTCTTAAATCAAATTTTAAAATAATGTAGTAGATGACATATGGACTTCCGGGGGCAATAAAGCAAAAATGGGGCTATGAAGTGAATTCCATGCTATGCAGCACCTATATCTCTAGGAAAATGAAAAATCATATAGCAAGAATAACAGTTAGGATTCTTACCATTCCTTCACATGAGTAGTATTGCTCCAGCAATCTGTCAAATAATGTTATTGCTCATAAATTAGCATAGATAAAGACAAGAACTATCTAAAAATAATAGTATAATACCACTATAATTGCTTTTTACCATGAAGCACAAATGCATGATTTATTCTTGAGATAAAACCCCACAATTAGTCACGGGATTTGAAACAACACCCCCCCCCCAAAAAAAAAAAAAAGGGGGATACCTCCATTGGGTAAAATTCCCCAGTCAATGAGTATGAACCAACATGACTATTAAATAGTGACCTAAATTGCTCAAATGACTTTTTCACCCAAAATGGTGCTCTTTAGGCAAATTTACAAAGCCAAGTGGCTGACAAAATGAAGTTATTTTCAGCAAAACTTTGCTTTAACATCATTTTAGGGGAAAATGCCACTTGCGTAAGTCTGAGTAGTAAGTTAAGGACTAAATGTATGGCTGTTCCTCAAATTAGGAGAAATTTTGCATGACGAATGGTCCATTGTATTTGGATAAACATTCTTCAGGGACTATTAGGATCCAATTGCAAGGTATGGGACTAGAGCACCACATCAACAGTATGAGATTCTAACATGGGGTCTACAGGGACCATGAGCTGTCCAACCTCATAACTAGCTTTTGAGGCATGACTCTCCAAAAGCTTCTTATCAAGAACTGCATTGAGAGGCTCTATCTTTGGGCGGACTACATTAAGAGAAGTCTAATCTTTCAGGGGCTAAATCACAACAATTGCAAGCTTGCACATAAGAATGAATCTATAATATCACTGTCATGGAAGAGAATAATGGTGCAAAATCATTAACAGTTCAAATTCCAGAATAAGACAGAACCATTGTCGAAAGAACAATTTATCCATAGTCCTTAGATTGCACCTTTCATCGCAAGACTATTGTACTCCAAGCAATGCTAATTATAAAATTATGCTTTAACCCTTGTTCAACAACTTCAAGTTTCAGGTCATGTAGCTATTTGGAATTTAAGAAGGCCGCCAAAGCCTCATACTGACCAGTATTAACTTCATCACCACCCAAGTGGAATAGCTCAAAGGGGAAAATCTTTCTCAAATCTGTAAAATTCAGAAAAATAAATGAAAGAAATATATGGAGTTATTTAACTAATGATAACGTTAGCATTAAGAAGCTTAAGGTACATCAAGGTTTAGTCAACCAATGAATCAATTTAAAATAGAGGCGAACCATAACTGTGGTTAAATGCTAGAGTTGCACTAGAGAGAAAATGAGCAGGATATTCAAATGGGTGTGACAAAGTTAGCAGCACCAATTACCAAAGACTTTGCAATATAGAGAAAGGACAACATGGATTGAACTAAATGAAAGAAAACTTAAATTAGCCGTCATATGTCCTATCTATAACATGTAACAAAGGAATCAAAAGGAGAAGAACAGATTTAGAGTTGACCGAAGTTTTCTCTCACAAAACTTGGTTACAAAGAAGAAAATTTAGCAGCTGCCAGAAAGAAAGGAATACGTTAGAAATGGAGATCCGTCAATTATTCAAAAGTATTACAAAATTCAACTGGACTGTTAAAGATTTAAGGATATGTTTTGTAATATTTTATCATTTGTCTGCAAGTTAGGGGATTGTTGTTATCCAGGAGTCTTCTGGTACTCCTTATCATTATCTTTAGTAGTTGCCATCATTCAAATAATCAAATTTAACCAGTTTAGCATAAAATAAGACGAGGTGCTGCCAGTGTCTAAAAGTGTGCATGATCCGGCCATACCATGATCTCTGCTATTAACATAAATTTCAACAGAAAGAATTAAACTACCACCAAGGAAAAGGTTTGATAGGAACATAACCTGTCAAAATGCCAGAAATGAGATCAAATGTAAACTGCTTTGAAACATCCAGCGGCTCTCTACATGAAGTTGCGGGCCAAAGTTCAGGATATCCAGCACCCCTAGATAAAAATAGAAGTAGTAAATTTTTTGTCTGATGCATACATTGTCATTAAAAATATTAAACTTTACAAGAAATTTAAAAGTAAAACTAAGATTTGTGGCTAGTACTTAAAAAATCAAAAGGAGTGCATGAATCAAGGTAATTTTTAGGACAAAAAATTGGGGAAAAGGAAAAAATGAAGTGAAGAAGCAACATATTTATTGGGGGGCAAGTGGAAAGAATATCTACATTAGACGTCATCTAATATTCCATCAGAAAAAACACTTGTGGAATTATAGGTTGAATGTCACAGAAGCTGATCCATCTTATGGTTGAAATTGAATAACTAATTGACTAATCTCACTTAAAAGAAATATTCACAATATTGCAACAGTGATAAACATTTTCTTAGTCTCCATGTGTCAGTATTATCAGGAAAGTTATTATCAAAAGATAGATTGTCAAAACTTAGAAGTGCAATATGTTATACCATGATTCAGCATGACCAGGGACATCCACTTCTGCCATCACGTTAATGCCTGAAATGCCATGCCAATGACCACTAACGAATGAGCACTGATGTTTTAATTATCAAAACACTTGACCTCATAATTTACATTTACATGATATCAAGAAAGTGGAAGTGACAAAAGTAAAGAATCTGAAACTAGGAATCACTGCAAACTATAGAGGATATAATGTACAAGCAGAACCTTTAAAAGAAATTGGAAGAAGCCTCACCTCTCACTTTCGCAAAGCTTTACATCAATGGACAGTGTGACATGGGGAAAAAAACAACATTAGCTAAAGTACTGATAAAGAAAGCTAATCCCAGATAATAAATAGAAAATGAAAATTTAACAACAGGTGAAGGAAACCAACTAACCAATTGCCAGAATGAAATATTGTTTTAATATCATCACAAAATATTTTCTGTTCATGACCCTTTGTCCCTGTGTTTTACAACATATTTTCTAGTCCAAATGAATTTTGCAAAAACAATAGACTAATAATTGAATATTTTAGCTGAGGAACTGGACAAGTTGTGGCAGAGAAGATAGTACCAAAGACTTGGCTAGAAACCTAATTCAGATATTCCATTATACATCCCTCAGCCAGTAAAGTTTTGAGAAGGACACTAAGTGTTCAATGACGTGGTGGGAACCTTTAACTCTGGTAATTAGTAGTAAATGAAATGAGTTGAATCTTACTTGACAATTTCATAAGCATCCTCTACAG
The DNA here is from genome assembly GCA_037177275.1 of Acacia concinna. NCBI lineage: Eukaryota > Viridiplantae > Streptophyta > Magnoliopsida > Fabales > Fabaceae > Acacia > Acacia concinna. The sequence continues at coordinate 7,226 of JBAGKO010014708.1, read as the reverse complement.
TATAACGTTCCCACTTTGTATATGAACCTTTCCACAATTTTGGATATGAAGGCATCTCAAGAGGAAACGACTGCTCGTCTATGATGTGCCAGTGTAAAACATTCTACTCGTTATAATTTTGATATCAGCATTACATGAAACAAAACAAAATGGTATGGTAGTTAGGTGATACTTAATGAAAATCAGCATGAAATCAAACAAGAAATACACATAATGTCTATCTTACAAATTTAGCATAGGACATAGATTCAATTATCTGCTTAATTACTTCAATTGGCAAATAGTGTCTTGATGTATCTGCAAAATAAAATACAAAAACATTTTTATGTATAATAGCATAAATTCACTCAAAGAAAATAGATTTTTCCTTCAAGAAAATTCTGACCTACCAATCATAAGCCCACGGTATGCAAACCTTGGTTTGTCTTGGATGGACCAAGGTGCCCTGTATATTTGTACTGCTTTGGTTGAATAATCAAAAGAACACAACTGACTGAAGGTCTGGTGCATTATAAAAGAGAAGAAAAGATTATGGAAATGGATCAGGCATAAATCTAAAGAAAGTACTTGTCAACATTTTTTAACGTAAATTGTGTGCTGTGACCAAGTTGCACGTGTTGAAGGACAAAAGAAACAATAGTTCAGTTTGAAGGGAAAATGATGTCAACGCAGAATGCTTTTATTAAATTCTCTACATCATGGTTATAAGACAAAATTAAAAAAACAGGGATATCATTCACTACTAGCATGAAGAATAATCAAAACAATACAATAAAAAAATTAAGAATAAAGAAAAATGTTATAAGTTAAAGTAAAACAACTCGGTCAGAACGTCTTGTCTTTCTTGTAATGAGGGAAAAAGAATGCCACAAAAGCATCACAAGATTTGGCTCTAAATTGTAACAAGCAGCTAACTATCTTGGCAATCTTTTCGGCTTCTGATACCACCAAAGGGAGGAAAATAAGGAAAGAAAAAGAGGCTAAATGAGGGACATCAAAATATGTAGAAACACATGACATTATATATAGACACCATTATTTTGAGAAGAAATTTCACAGTAATAACACGTACCTCCAATCCACGTAGTGCGCCATAAACTGTATTTGCCTACATGGACAATATCACAATACTAGACTATTAATAACAATCTTAAAATGGTTCTGCTAAGCCATATCTTAATTTTGGTAAAGCTAAAGAATCAACTGCATATTTCACTTACAGAAAACAGAAACTCAGTTTCAAGTTTTTTGCACTAAAAAGTGGAGAGGAAGAAGGAAGGTTACTTTGTAGCTACACCATCAATTTCCCAAGATTGATGATAGAGCCCCTCGAAAACTAATAAAAGAACCATTTACGAAATAAGCATAATCAAGAAGATAAAGAGACAAAATGACCTTTGGACGTCTTTTTTGGATACTATCACCAGGTTGAGCCTTTTGACCATTGGATCTATTTCGAGATTCTTACTTAATTTCAAAGAGAGAGAAAATTCGATCAAAAATCTCTGGTAGATAAAACTTTCAAAACACTGAACTTTCTTTAGAGCTCAAGCTCGAACTCGTGGCCAATCGAAAAAGAGAAAAAAAAGAAGAAGAAGCAACTAGAGTAGATTCATTCATAATTTAGCTCAAGTCATTCATGAAATGCGTTGATAGCTGAAAGGGCTAATATAAACAAGTGTGATTCCAAACCGGAACCGAAGAAGGTTTTTTGTTTGGTGGTGGTTTTTTTTTTCTTTTTTTTTTGGGGGGGGGGGGGGAGCGGG
>JBAGKO010014658.1:0-11409 GCA_037177275.1 Acacia concinna | reverse complement strand
GAGTAGTAAGCATGACATATAGCATAACTGGCATTGCATTATATTGTTACTGGTTGTGGATTCTATATGCTACTGAGATTTCCCAAGAAACCTTACCCTCTCTGAAAAATGCAGGTGAATGTTTAGTTGGAGGCAAAGAAAAGGAAAGGATGTGAACATGTTTAATTTGTCTCCTATACTACTTTTGAATGACTGTATATACATATTTGTTGAGATACTAGAACTCTAGTTTGATGTTATATGCTACTACACTATGCTATAATCATGGGATATGCTATGGTATAGTTGTTATGCTATCTGAGTTGCATGAACCTTGAGAGGAAAGGGAAATTGGCATAGTATTGTGATTGTGGTTAAATTGCACTTGGTTTTTGGTTATTTTTGGGTTAAAATTGGGTAGGCTACAATTTTAGCAAATGATTGAGTTTGACCATGAGCTTTTGCATGCTAATAGAGGGTACTTTTAACTGCAAATAGAGTGGTAGATCATATCATTTGGAGTTTTGCAAAGAAAGTTAAGTCATCTCAAAGTTAAGCCAAAAATAAAAGAAATTGGAAAAATGACCAAATGATAGTTCTTTTTTGACCATATAAACAGTGCATCTTTGAGGGTCTGCATGCACTGATTTCTATGAAATTATGGACTGAATTATTTTTCCCCTAAAGCGGGATGAAATAGCTTTCTAACAAACTTGGAACCACCTCATTCTGATTTTTCAAGAATTAGTTATGATTTTTCAAAGTTAGTCGAAAATAAGGTTTGAATGAATAGTAACTCGCAAAGTTAAAAATTTTATTTCTTGTTTTCCCAACTTAAAGTCATAACTAATGGTTCCAATGGCCATAATAGAGTATGGTAAAGGGTTAAAAAGTGAGGTGTGAAATGTGTTGTTAGGATGAGTGACTAGCCGCCACAAGAATCCAACCTTAATTCCAGTTAATTCTTCTATTGAATAGTATGGCATGGTGTAACCAACATCCCCTTGTTTAGTTCCAACCCACATTTGTTACTAAGACAACAGATGCACCCCACAAGAGTCTTTACAAATATAATTGTAATCAAAATTACAAAGAAGTTGATGTAGTTCAAAATGTACAAAAAAATAATCATCACAAAATCAACTCATGTATCTTATTGGGACATGAACTTGTGCTCATGTGACTTCCTTCTCAATATTATCCTCATCATCAAACAATTGTGGATTTATAGTTTGAAGCATTTCAAAGAAGCAATTTCTCTGAACAAACACAAAACAATGTCAATCACAAATATACATAACAATTGACAACTAATACATAATTCAATTAACAAATTTTCCATTTGACAAATGTTGTTTAGGATCAATCTCTCCTTTTCATTTCATATTCGTCTTCTTTGACTCATTTTGTTTTTTCCCTACTTTATTTGCATCTTCCAATTCCTTCTACCTCATTATATATGTGAGAGAATCAACTAAAGAATCGAGTGCCTAAAATCTCATGCTTTTTATATCCACCACATAGCAAAACTAATAGTTATTTTCAGTGACTTTTGTAGGTGGTGACTCGAATCGGTTCAGGACTGAACTGGTTCACCCTTTGTTTTTAAAAAAATAAATTTCCTTTATAATTCATACTAATAAGCTTAAAATTTTAACTTTCTCACCAGTTTAGCCCCATGTTAGTTACCCAGTCTGACCCACTGACCCTTATCTAGTACTCGACCAATTCAGTAACCAGTCTGATTTTTAATACCTTGGATGGAAGAAGGCTTATGGAGCTCAGATCCAAGAAAATTGGGGCTGCCTATCAAGAGAGAGAAGGGGGAGAAAGGTTATGGGTTTCAATCTGACAATTATATCTTACAATCATTAAGGCTAGATTGATCAATTTAAAATTGGGATTAAATACATAAAAGACCTAAAGGCTCTTAGTGCAATTTGTATTTGTTGATTTCACAGTAGCTTTTTGACATATTTTATTTTGCAATTCTCCCCAAAAGAATGTAACATCTCTTATTAATTTAATACATAAGAAATTTTAATGGTTAAATTATAAATTTTTATTTAAAATTTTACGTGATGAGGAGAATCTTTTAATAAATTTTGTTGATTGCCTAATTGTATTAACAATTATTATTGTAATAAAAAATTAAACAAAGGATGGGAGGGGCATAATCAATATCAAGGAACAAAAAATCGGATTGAGCAATGAACTGATTGAGGCACCGGTTCAGGGTTTAAGGGTTCAACCAGAGTCTGGTCGGGGGTTGACTAGCCATATTACATTATTACAATTTAATTGATAATAACAAAATGGCACTATATATATACATGAAAATTAAGAATGCCTATAATTATACTACGGTCATCTAACCTATTAATTATCATTACTAAATAAATCAACCGATAAATTATAGGATTGAGTTTTAGATTTTCAATCAAATCACATTTTTTGTGTTTTAATAAAACTGGTTCAACTATTATTCCAATTCAACTAGTCAAACCCCTCCTAGACTAGTTTGATGCCCTCCCCCAGTTTTTTTTGGTGTTCCCCAGACCAGACAAGGGGCTAGTTCCCAGTTGAACCAGTCGAACCGGCCGATCCGGTCCGGTTTTTTGTACTATGATCAATAGCGCTGATATTCACAATGTAATTTTATATTAAACATAGCAAAAATTTTGAGGAGCATCGCCACCCATTGACAAAAAAAATTATGTTAATATTAATTAAACTGTCTTCAATTAAAATTTATATCTTGATTAAAATTAAATCATTTAAACTATCTTCAATTAAAATTTATATCTTGATTATCATTAAATCATTTAAACTATCTTCAATCATTTTATCGGTGAAGTTATACAAATTTTCAAATCATTCTTGTTTTTTATTTTGTTTCTATATTATCCTTATAATTTAAAAAAAAACAATTTTATTGGATATAAAACTAATTGGAGAATTAGTTTAGGTTATGGTTGTCTAAATAAAGAATATTATGGTACTCATCATTCATTAAGGATTAAAGATTGAATACTATTCTCTTGTTTCTTCTCTAGTTTAATCCTTCAATTATTTTTTGGATTTCTTTGTTTTTAAAAAAGTACATACATTTTTATTATATATATTGGATAAAACACACTACACCAACGTCTAATTTAGTTTGACACAACATAAATCATGCTATGGTGTTAATGCTATAAAAGTTTAAGCTTCTTTGACCTGGTGATACGTCTTTTCCGCTCTCTTTCTTCCTCCTTTATCATTCGGAGTTGCTATGCATCCTCCCTTTTAGCTACTCTAGCACTCCTTTCCTCCTTCAGGATGTCATGAAATTCTGCCACCATGTTGATATATCTTCATCATCATCAACAAATTTGTTGGGGTTGTAGCCAAACATCTCTCTAATCTGACACTCTTCTTGTTGGGGCGTTGATGTGTAGGAATCTTTGTAGGCCTCTTTGACGCAACTGGTATTTTGTGTCATTTGTCTTTCCCTTCTTCCATAGATGAAGGACTTTTTGAAAGTGGTTTCTTCACATTTTTGTTTCCTCTTGAAATTGATGATTCCATGGTGGAAACTAACTTAGGGCACATTTGGATCAAGGAAAAAGAGGGGAAGGAAAGAAAAGGGAGGAAAAATATTATTTAAATATATATGAGACCCACTCACCCTAATAAAAGACCAATTTACCCTAAATAAAAAATATTATTTAAATGTACGTAGGGTAAAGTAGTCTTTTTACTAAGGTGAGTAGGTCTCACATACATTTAAATAATATTTTTTCTCTCTTTCCTTTCCTTTCCTTGTTGGACCCTGCTACTTTAGAGGGCAATTTGCCTCCTACACCACAATTTCCATTCTTAACACCATTGCTTAAAGGCTGTTTACTTGCAGGTGTTGTCTTTGAACTCGGAGGTTCTTTTGCTTCGTCTAGAAGCTTGGCATGATCAGAAAAAAGAAAGGAGAAATCTCTTGATTTCTTAATTTGTTGTACTTTAGCTTCACCTCACCATAGATGATTATGGAGTGCATATTTGGATACTTATTTTTCATCCTTCTTTGTTGTTAGAAAGACTAGAAGCGGAATGTAAATAGAAGAATCGCTTGCTGTCTTTGATGACTTTTTTTACAATAAGAGATTCGGATGGGCCAAAAAATGAGCCATAGTTATCATCACAAGGAAATTTTCTCTTGTTTTTTTTTTGTCACATGAACTGTTGCTCTCCTTTGTCATAATTTTTATCTGGTTTCTAATTGATTCTTTTAATTTCTGCCTCAATTTAAGGTACTCCACTATTTCAGAGTGGTACCTCTCCTTAGGTTCTTAAAGATGATCACGACAATGAAAGAAACTAAGAAAAGAAAAGAAAAAACAGAGCATTGAGAGGAATATCAGTTGTTATTCAATTCATGGGTGCTTATGACACATTGATTCAGTTATGTGTTGATTTTCTAACCAAAAGAATATTATATTATGGAATTCTTGGCCTCACATAAAACTATAGGCATATATACAATTGAATATTTACATGACAAGGAGAAAGGAACTCTACTGTAAAGAGATGCATTTAATGGAACCTATGGCATTTGCTTACAAAAAAAGATAATGATGAAAGGAATGGTTAAAAACAAGAAGAGGAAGAGAAGGAAATAGGAAGAAAGGCAAAGAAAGAAGTTAAAGAAGAGAGAAGGCCGAATTGCTCAAGAGAAGGGGGAAACTTACCTCATAGTTGGGAGAGTATTGAATTTAGTGTAGGTAGTAAATACATGTTAGGACTTGGGCTGCTTATATAAGCTAGAAAATGGGTTTAGACTCTCACATTTTCTTCTTATGATCTCATATCCACTCTCAATTGAAGACGCATACTTTCTCTACTGCGACCAAACTTCTGTTCTGTTGCTGATGGTGTTAGGAGCTGGAATAAGAAAGGAATCTACGGCGTCCAATACGCCTATGAACTCATGCAAAACGGTCAGGAACCTCTCCATTGAACATTCTCTCCATTGCGCCTCCATTGATTCAAAACAGTATTGTTAATTTTATTTTTTTTAAAGTAAACACAGTTCCAGGGCTTCTTTTTCTGTCCATTTATCCATCCTAGTCCATAGGAAATTCATTTTGGCAGGATAGAAATTGTTCGTTTTTATCTCTATTTTTTGTTAGTTTGTAATTATCCCTTTTCACGTTTTTTTCCAGTTGCTTGTTATGATCATTTAACATAAAGAATAATAGGAAGGAAGGATTCGTTTCATTCACGCTAGTTCTACTGGTAGTGGGTATGGAGAATGTAATCTCATCTCTCCTCTCCTCTCCATGCGAGGATGCAAATATGGGCGACAATAGGAGACGAAGAACAGGACCATGGGGGTAATCTCATCGCACCGTCTTGAATCAATGGAGGCGCAATGGAGAAGAGAAGCAATGGAGAGGTTCCTGAACCTATGCCAAACGCATGGTTCTCTACACGCCACCAACCAAAAGATCTATCAACCCTTGAACAGAAAAAGCTAGGGCTCATTCACATAGCCTGCATTGCCACCCTCAAAAAAAAGCCCTACTGATAACCCTAATTAATGAGCAATGCTACTTCTTGCATGTTGTGAATGTAGGGTTTAGGATTTAGGGTTCACGCTCTTCAAAGGCCTCAAGTTAGTATTCCAATCGCCAACTCAGCAACACAAGTTCAACGCACCATATCAACTTGGGACTAGTGAGAAGAGCGACACGCCGGAGAAAGCCGAAGAATTCAGCAGGGAAGTGGCAATCGGAGATATATATGGTGGTGTTTGAGACATATGGACTATTTCCTCTATTCCGATTTATAGGATCCTTTTGGAGAATTATAAAAAAATATTAAAAACGTTAATTATATTATTTAATAATATCATATGTTGTGTTTTATTATATTATATAGTAGTTCATAAATCAAACAACATAATTTAAAGAAAAATGACAAAATTTAATGTATTAAAGTAATGTAATTAGCTTTCTTAGGGTTTTTTTAGGATTCTTCAAAAATGTCTTATAAATATGAACGGAGGGAGTATTTGACAATATGTAACCCACAGAGATTCAAATATGTGTAGAGTTGAATTGTGGGGGTGACAATAAAGTAATGGCTGACAAACTAGATTGGCTTATACAGAAGTTGCTGGCAACAATTCCCAGAATAAACATTCAAAAACCCCTTTTTCAGAAGCGCCTTGCAAGGCTGGGAAAAAATTTACAGGAAAAAATTGTTAGCTTATGTTTATATATACGGATCAATTACCTAAATATTTCTCTCTGAAAAATAATCCATATATAGTAAGTTCAAAGAGGGTAATGATAAATAGGCCCTTGTATTAAAGAATGAGAAAATATTGATGATTGGGATTTAAAAACCCCATGTTAATTAACATGAATAATATTAGATTATAATAGTAAAATTTGGTAGATAAAGTTAAGATGAGCCTTTCTCCACATTTTTTTTTCAATCAAAAAACAAAACAATAAACCTATGAATAGGTCTCTTGAGCTAATACAGAACTAAGAAAAGAAGGGGTTAATTGAAAGAAAAACACTACTCCCGCAGCACTCAAAACTTCCTTTTTAAAATAGCCTTTCTCCACATTTTAAAATTATTTTTTGACACGCTTTTTTTTCCAATAAAGTCATATGTAAAGATCGTTTGTCCCATTTTCCCTCTATATTGTTGCCAGTGGGCTTTTGGGAAAATAATTGTTGTGCTAAATATACAAGAAGATGATAAAATTAATATTTCAAAAAATGAATAAATATTTGCATGTAAATATTTATTACACACTTGTTAGCTTATGTTTATACATAAGGATCAATTACGTAAATATTTTGCATGGAATGTAGTTATTTTGGAATATTTTTAATTCAATTCGATCCAACAATTTATGCATTGTAACTCTCAATTTTTGCGTAAGATCAATGACATTTGGGGTTCATTTGTTAAAGTGTCAAGGGTAACCCCCGATTTTTATTAACTTAAATATAAATTTATAACATGATGGGTTAAGGATTTAGGACAGAAGTACAAGATTTATTCTTCAGAATTTAGAAGAATTTCTAAGAAAATAATCCATATATAGTAAGTTTAAGTAGGATAATGATGAATAGGCTCTTGTGATGATAACTTATATCCTCCAACATGAAGTCATACTACATAGGAGAACAAAACATGCGACAGGAGATAGACAACATGGAAGAAGAAAAATAAGGAACAAAGTACAGGTATTTATAGTAAGGATGTCAAAGTCATCAGTATCAGCAAATGAGTCTGGGAAGTTTTCAAATGTTATCAGTCGTAATGTTCTTCTATGACCTTAAATGAATTGAACGTTACTTTGAAAGAAAAACAAATATTAGGATTTCATGAATGAAACTAGTTTTAAATCTCCTTACATCAACCGCTGCTCCTTTGCATCATGGAGATAGCTCTGAAGATTACTTGCGTCAGATAGCATTTTTACCGTTTTCCCATCACCATTTTCTGAAAAATTTTCCCACCCTATTTTCGCTATTTTCCAGTGCTAAATGAGTTCAGGAGAATAGGAGGTTGAGCAAAGTGCATCGCATTCTGGCTTGTGGCTATTTGGTATTAGTAAAACGCAGCACTTTCGTTGACGCAAAATGGCATTGTTTCCACGTCAGGGAGAGGATAGGGATGGGAAAGCTAAGGAGGGAATACGGAGACGTTCAAATTGCCCATAAGGACAAATTAGCATGAATATAATATGATTGATATCAGCTGAATGGTTTTTTATTCAAATTTAAAAGATATTATTTTTTTTTAATTTCCTTTGTAGCAAATCTCAATTGACACATTGATTTCAATGGACTGCTTTTCTGTCTACTATTCGTTAATATCCTTTCAGTTACTCTTTACTTTTTAAATAGTAAGTAACCATCATTTTTTAACAATTATAGATAATCTCAATGTCATTTCAAATATATAAAATATGTAAATTTTGAGGAGCAAAAATTCCACTATTAATTAAAGCGTTTTCAATTAAAATTCATACTCAATTTAAATGCACATTAAATTTAGAAAATAAAAGTTACTGTAACAACAATTGTTATCTAGTTAAAGAGTCACTTGTAATAAGTTTAAAGCATCACTTGTAGAATCTGAAAATAATTCTTCTTTTGCCTTAAATAAAAGTGGGTGATTTATATATTAAAAGGCATTTCAAAAGATATCAAATTGTTTGTCTTTCATTTTGTAGCACCAGGGGCATTTTTTGAAGTTTAAAAATGTAAGAATATTTTTGAAGAATATTTTTGAAGAAAACATTGTATTTAATAAATTTATATTTTATAGACTTTTATTATACCTAAACTTAATCTCAGAAACTATTACTAACTATTTATTATTATTATTTAAATAAAACAATTAAATTAATATTTATTTTGTTTTATAAAATTATCATTTTCTCTATTATATTATTGACAGTCAATTAAACCTGGATAGATGTTTGGTTGTCCTACGCGTATGCAACTTCAGGAATTTCAGAGTATGTTCACAGGAAGAATAATGATCCACAATGCAGCAACAACATGGATGCAAAGAAACATCGGAGTTTAAATGCACTCAAGTGACAGCAATTTCCATTGGACAGACGCAAGTACAAATTCACTGAGACGTGTATATGCAACAAGCAAATTCACATCTACAGTAAATCAATTCAGTCCAACAACCAGAAGAGAACCAGCTAGCAATAGTAACAGTGACACCCAAGTGCTTCAGGAAATTTCAGATTAGCAGAACCAGATGAACTTGGAAAGTCACTTAACAAGTCAAGTGCTTCAGGAAATGTCACATAAAGTACCATTTATCATTATTGTTGGGTTTTTAATTGATTCTTTAAATTTCTACCTCAATGTACTCCATTACTTATAGATAGAGAGGAGATAAACATTATAGATATATATTGAAATATAATGTATAATTATAGATAAAGGTGTAACATTATAATATTTATAAAATTTAAAAAAATAATTATGTAATATTTTTCAAATTTATGATACATATATTGATAAAAAAAATTATTATTGGCAAAAAAAAAATATGTTTAGGTCTTTAGGTTTTTCTTTAGGTACATTTTAATCCTTTACATTTATAAGTACAAGTTTATTCATTCAAAAATCTTAATGTTTAGTCACATCTAATGGAAATTGTTCACACATCAAACTTAATACGGTGCCATTAAACACTAATAAAGCATGCTTGAATATCCCACAATGAGCAGAGGATTAGTCCTTGGCCTGCCGGGCTAGGGGAAACCTTGCGAAAGCAAAAAAAAAGCATGCTTGAATATTATTTTTTTAAAATATAACTTTTTATATTTTAAATGATATGAATTATAATGAAAAATATTTCTTTTAGTTTTTTCAAAAATAAAATCTAGTCAATTTTTTTTACAAATATGGTCAAGTTTTTTTTTACCTCTATTGCCTCTTCCCCTTATTCCGCAGCAGAGTTATCACCATTCTGCAGTGGAGTTATCAAACCCAAAAAAAAAAAAAAAAAAATTGAGCCTCTAAGAGGTCAGTGAAAATTAGCCCATTTAAACAACAATTCTGATAGAAATAATAGAAGAAAATAAAGGTAAGAGATGCATATTAGGTCGGGTTTACACAATAGTTAAGACTACTCGAGGGGTTTGCATAACAGTGCACCAGAACATAAAGAAATTATGAAAGAAGAGAAGAGAGAGCACAAGAGAGCTCTATTGCTCTGGGGGTGGTGCTTCTGCTTGGAAGGGAATCTATTTATAGAGTCCCAGGGAGCTCATCCCATCTCCAAAAGATGCGTAAATCTCTCACAATAAATGATAAGTGATTTGCCAACTACGCATACATCTCTCATAATAAATGACAAGTGATTTACCAAATCAAGAATCAAATCCTTTATGTTCTAGCTATGGTTCCAATATGGAAATAGTTGATTTTCTTGACTAATTGCAATTTATTCTCTAATAATTGCATATCAAGTATGTGTTTGGAATGACTTATAAATGATTTATAAGTGACTTATTGCGGAATACGAAGTAAGTATGTGAGAGGGGTCTTTTTTTGTATTGCGTAATAAATTACTTATAAGTGACTTATTTCTCATACCAAACAAGCCTCAAATATCTTCCTTATTTAATCAAATTTTATTCCAAAGCAATTAATTTCGCCCATCAAGGGTAAACTCAAGCTCAAAATTCAACATCTCCCACTCACATTTGAGGGCTTTCCATAGTGCGACTCTCAATTTATTTTTTTTTTCATACTTGGTCTCTGCCGTGGTTGCGTGGGCACAAATTCTTTCAAAATTTTGGTACTTGCAATACTAGAAATCCTTTCATAGGATAAGCATATAAGGACACCTATTATGTATATGTAAATTGTTGCCTCAAATGCCCTAGATTCTCTCATCCATATTCTTCATAGCATATCTAATCCCTCTTGAGTTAATATTTAAATTAACTCAGATTATCATACATGCGCATGTATTCGCACTTGCAAGTTACTCAGCGATCTAGTAAGGGTTAATCATAGACACTATCACAACTTGTGTATTTATTTATGAGTAAATCTTCCTTTTTGATTAAACACCAATCATACTTGATCGCTTTCCTAATTTTTACTCGTTTGACTGAATCATGTGTGGTCATAGAGTTTCAGCTAAAGTAGCTGAAGCCAAATCAAGCCTTTATGATGCCACTTAAATCCTAAGGCGTTGTTTGACATGTGAGATTAAATTTTGATGGATTGGGAGAAGGATTGAGATAAGGATAGGGACAAGGATTAAGATTGCAAAGTTAAATTATATTTGGTATCAAGCAATAATTAGTGAGAATATGATCATTAATTTTATTTTGTAATATACCATAATTTACAAAAGTAAAATAATATCCTTATCTAATCTAAACTTCTCTACTTCATTTCTTTGCAACCAAATGTTTCAACATTTGCTTGTTTAATATTATTTTTAGATTTTTTTTGTCTAACTTAACATATGATCACTACTACAAAAAATGTTTTTAACGTCCGTTTTTAAAGGTTTTTAATGTCTCTTTTTTAAGGGACGTATAGTTGGAGCACGTAGAAAATAAAGAAACAACGTCCGTTAAAAAAGAACGTGGAAAGAACATATACGACGTCCCTAATGTAATTTAAGGACGTCGTAAATGGAGACATACCAAGTCCCCAAAGCCATGTGGTAGGTCACTTACCACGTCCCCAAATGGTTTTGGGGACGTGGTATGGTCTTTCCTAGGAATTTTCTTACATCTCAAAAAAATTTTAAATGTGGGCACAAATTTTTTTTTTCAAAAATGATCTGTACAATTTTTTTTTACATTACCCATTGATTCAATCTATATATAAATATCATACAATACTATATAAACAGTTAACCAACCAATTA
>JBAGKO010014648.1:0-11409 GCA_037177275.1 Acacia concinna | reverse complement strand
AAATATGATATATGATATGATTAAGTAATGTAATTAGCTTTCTTAGGATTTTTCTAGGATTCTCTAAAAAAGTCAACAGAGTCTTATAAATAGGAACAGAGGGAGTAATATCCATTGACTTATATCTTAATCAACATCTAATGCTTTCTTGTACTTCCTCCACATGTTAATATTCTTACCCACCAATATTGACTCTACAAGTCAATATTCCTGGCCACCAAGTTAATATTATTGGCTATCAAAATTGACCAAGTTTGATTGATCATCAAGAACACTTTTGCTTATTAATATAAGCATAGGCAAGCATTGTAAACACACAACTCTTGAATGAGAACTTATCTACTTCTTTATCTTTTCTATTCTCTGATCTATTGCTATCTTATCTCATATATCTTTTATTTTCATAACACATTATCAGCACGATAGTTCTAAAAGTATACTTCTTTGAGTTACTTTTATCATTTCTTCTACTTTCTTTTACTTGATCTTGATCAATTTAGGATAGTTTGAGCCATAATATGGAATTAAAAAGACTCTTTTACTGATTGTTTCAAACATCAAGTTTCATAGCTAAAATTGGAGATTGCTATTATTTTTAATCTTATTTTAATCTCCTTTACATGCTTTTCTATATTATTAATGTTGTTATTGTAGAGTGATTAGAAGCCGCACTCACCTTTGACTTCATATTCAAAAATCATATGGTCAAAAGCCATATTGATATAATTTCTTTATCTAAAAATATTTGCCTAAAGTCATATTCATCTTATTTCCTATTATATGGCTAAAAGCCATATTTCTTTTTATTTCTATGTTGAGATTATATGACCAGTGGTCATATCATTTTGATCTTTTATTTTGATATGATATGGCTAGAAGCCAAATAACTTTGCATCTTCTATCGTATTCTACGGCTAAAAGCCAAGTACAACTTCTATTTATTCTGAAGATAACTGGCCATAAGCCATATTATTTCTCATTATTGGCATAAAGCCATACAGTTTTAGTTTTATTTTAGTATTTTGCTTCATGTATTATTTCCTGTCTTTACAAATTTTCCGTTATCATCTTTAACATTACTATATTATGTCATTTTCATTGATAATTCTCATTTATTTCTTTAATTAGCCTGCACCATATCAAATCTTTCAAAACTTGAATTTGTGACTCTTGATATTATTGGAAAGAACTATTTATCTTGGACGCTTGATGCGAAAATCCATCTAAATGCCCTTGGTCTAGAAGACACACAATTAAAGAAAGGAATCAGGCACCCAGCCAAGGTAAAGTCAAATCCATGATTTTTCTCCGCCACCATTTACATGAAGGTCTAAAAATTGAATATTTGACCCTAAAAGACCACTTTTCTTTTAGAACAATTTAAAAGAAAGGTATAACCACCATAAGATGAATATGTTTGTGGCTGGAGACGTGGGCGTAAAGGTGGCTATAGTTGTAGCCGTGGTCAAAATCATGGCAGTTCAAATTCCCACCTGGAGTGGGGAAACATTGACAAGAAGCACAAAAGGGAAACTAATGTGCATAATAAATATGCTGGAAATCCATATTATCATTATGATGGAAATGACCATTGATCTTGTATATGTTGTACGTCAAGACACCATGTTGACTTTTACCAAGAATCACTTAAAAATATTGGTAAAGGATCAAAGGTTGAAGTAAATGATGTTGATAAGGCTAAGAATTTTGAGTATGGAGAGTTGGAGACATAGATATTATCTATTTGGATGTTGCTGATTTTTTAGTTTAAATTATTTTTGTCTATTTGAACTTATATGTTTTAATATATTTAAAGTTTCTCCTATCATATGTATTTCCTTTAATTATGTTTTTATTTATTTACATGTCTCTTTTTAATGAAAAATGAATCTGATTAGCATCAATCCTAAATATTTATGTCTCATTGATAGTGCAACAACCCACACCCACACCTAAATTATATGAAAATAATGATATCTCAATAAATTATGTTATGAATGGAATTCAATGGGATCGAAATAAAGTCAATGTTGATGACATATTTACTTATAATATAGCATATGATGCATGTAATGAATGATAATGAGAATCATGAGCCAAAATCCATTAGTGAGTGCCAACAAAGGAAGGATTGGCCCCTATGGAAATATATCATTAATGTAAAATTAAAATCATTGGCCAAACAAAAAGTTTCTGGACCTATAGTCCTTACACTTGAAGATGTTAGGCTAGTTGGATATAAATGGGTTTTTGTATAAAAAAGAAATGAAAAGGGTGAAATTACAAGATATAAGGCACATCTTGTAGCTTAAGGCTTTACGCAAAGGCCCGGTATTGATTTTGAAGATATGTATTCACCAGTAGTGGATACAACTACTTTTCGTTATTTGATTAGCCTAGCAGTAAAAGAAGGCCCTGATATGCGTCTAGTAGATGTTGTGACTATATATTTATTTGGTTCACTTGATAATGATATTTATATGAAAGTCCTTAAAGGACTAAAGGTGCTAGAAGCATCCAATTCAAGTTCTCGAGAACAATACTTAATTAAGTTAAATAAGTCCTTATAATCTTATATGGCTCAAAGTAATAAGGGCGCTACAATAATCTCAATGAATATATGTTGAAAGAAGGAAATAAAAATGATCAAATTTACTAATACATTTTTATAAACAGATCTGGAAATGGGTTTGCTATCATTGCTATTTATGTTGATGATTTCAACATTATTGGAACTCCTAAGAGCTTTAAAAGGTAAGTAATTGTTTAAAGAAAGAATTTAAAATGAAGGACTTGGGAAGAACAAAACTCTACCTTGTATTACAAATTGGGTACCTTAAAATGGGATATTTATGTATCAAGACGCTTACATAAAGAAGGTCCTAGAACATTTTTTTTATATGGATAAGTCATATCCATTATGTACCCTAATGGTTGTAAGGTCTTTACAGGCTGATAAAGACCCGTTCAGACCTCGAGTAATTAATGAAGAAGGTGATGAAGAACTCTTGATCCAGAAGTACCATATCGTAGTGCCCTTAAAGCACTGATGTATATTGCTAATCATACATGTCCTGATATATCATTTGTTGTTAGCAAGATATAGTTATTCACCAATACGTAGATATTGGAATGGAGCAAAGCACATTTTTCGTTATCTCATAGATACTATGGACATAGGGCTATTTTACTCAAATGTATCCAGGCATAAACTAATTAGTCATGTAAATGATGGATTTCTATCTAATTCTCATGATAGTAAATCACAAATAGGTTATCTGTTTACATGTGGAGGTGTAGTAATTTCATGGAGATCTATGAAACAAACTATATCAGCCACGTCATCTAACCATATAAAAATTCTAGCAATGCATGAGGCAAGTCAAAAATGTGTGTGGTTGATATTAGTGATACATCACATACAAACCAATTGTGACTTATCTTTAGGCAAAATGTGTCCAACAGTATTATATGAGGATAATACTGTATTTATTGCCCAACCAAAAGAAGGTTATATCAAGGGTGATAGAATGAAACATATTTCATCATAATTCTTATTCACTCACAACCTTCAAAAGGATGGTGAAATAGATATCTAACAAATTTGTTCAAGTGAAAATCTAACAGATTTATTTACTAAGTCACCTCCAAGTACAATCTTTAAAAAACTTGTTCATGATATTGGTCTTCAAAGTCTCAAAAATCTCAACTAAAGTAGTCAAGAGGGGGAGTAGATACACATTGTATTCTTTTTCCCTTATCTAGGTTTTGTCCTACTAGGTTTTCTTAGGAAGGTTTTTAATGAAGCGGCAACAGATAGTGTATCAATGAATGATGTACTATTTTATTTGGCTAGGTTTTTATAGTACTGGGTTTTTCCTAGCTGAAGTTTTTAATGAGGTGTATTCATAATGGACATCAAAGGGGAGTGTTATGAATATTACTTATGTGGATGTCCATTGATTTATATCCTAGTCAACATCTAATGCTCCCTTGTACTTTTTTCTTACCCACCAATATTGACTCTGAGTCAATATTCTTGGCTATCAAATTGAGCAAGTTTGCTTGATCTTCGATAACACATTTTCCTATAAATAGAAACATAAGCAGGCGTTGTAAACACAACTCTTGAATGAGAACTTCTCCACTTCTTTCTCTCTTATATTCTCTGACCTCTTGCCATCTTATCTCATATATCTTTTATTTTCATAACATGAAAGATATTTAGATGATTATTTTGAAAAATAAATTTAGATGTAAAAGAACCAAAATGCATGAATATTATTAAATAAAACATATATATGCTATGTACATGAGTGATAATTTTAGGAAAAAAATTATATTATAAAAAATAGTTAATTCATTATTGAGAAAAATTTGAAAATACTTAAATACTTAATTAAACACACACGCACCTAAAAGGGAATCACTGGTTATATGTTCATAAGGATAGTAAACTAGTTACGCCTCCAGTAAGGAAACAAAGGAAGATTTTGCTAAGGTTATCCGAAAGAGGAGGTCTAAGCTCCAATATGGAAGCTCTGTAATAATACATCTACACGAAAGAGGTTAGCAATCCTTGTACAAACTGGATCATCTTCAGTTAACCCCTGGTTTACTATTACTTCTGTTATATGACCTGTATATAATGTTTAGATACCTTGATCAAACGGGACGGTTCAAAAGGATAGACCATCGGCTAGAGTGTTTGCCGGGTCATTCCAAAGGATTTGGCTACTTTAAAGATTAAGTTGTTTTAAACTGCTCATAGCTGGCATTTGAAACGGAGATCGCCATTAAGCCGCAAATCGAAGTGACCTTTTAATAGTCAGATGGCCAAACTTAGATAGAGAAAATAAGGAAGAAGATGAAGATAGGAAAGAGAAACATGGAGGAAGAAGTTACTAACTAAAATAATATGAAGTTTCAAACAAAATAATGAAGAATTAAGTAAGTGCATTGTAGAGATTATTAAACTCCGAAGAAGGAAGAAGGGAACGATGCTGAGAAAGTAGAAAGAGAAACGCTTGTCACTAAGAAAAGCATATAGGGTTTGAGATCAAAATTTAAAATATGATAGAGAAGATAGAAGGAAAATGAAAAAAAAAAAAACGAAGAGAGATAGTCATAAATTGACTGAATGACTATTCATTTAATATGAGAGAGACATAAAGCATTGCAAATTGCAGTTTTCAAGGCTTGTTGGTTTACTCCCACCATCAGTTTATCGATCAAATCTCTAGTTGCTTTTTTTTTTGGCCAATAGTCAAATCTCCATTTGCTACACTTTACATTTGACATACTATCTACCTATTCTATACTTTGAAAGCTTGTAGTAACGGCCATTTTTTTATATGGATTTTATTAGTGGTCTGGTTTCTTTAAACAAATTTTCTTAAGTTATATGTTGAATCATGTGGGTTTATTTTAACATAAGGTTCGGTTTCTATAAATAAATTTTATTATTTAATATGATCTAGCATTTAATATTTGCTCTTGAAATCCATGATTCTTCACCTTCCAGGTTTACTTATTTTAACTAATTTTATCATTGTTTATATGTTCAAGCATTTAACAAATCTATTCTTCTTCGTCTTTCTAGTCCTTTTTTTTTAAAACATGTATTATTAGTATTATTATTAATATATTCAAGTATTTAATATTTGTTCTTGAAACCTATTGTTCTTCATCTTCCTTTTTTTCTTTTCAATCTCTTTATTCTTGGCATTCTTTTAAATCTCTTTGGTGCTTTATATTCCCTCTTCCTAAATGAATGGGTCTTGCTTTCTCTCACTGACTATTACTTATGCTTCTTCCTATTAGATGAGATTTTCAAATTTTCAAATTTATTTTCTATCTTGGTTCTCAATTTTCCATTTTCTAAAATTTGACCTTTTTTCCTAATATATTTTTTATGTTAGCTTGAAGCATTTAAGTTCATTGTTGTCTTCATAGTGTATTCCTTCATCTAATTCTTTGCCTAATTTAAATCTACTAATGGATTGGTAGGGGCATGAAAATGTGTAGGGTGTGCATTCCAATATGTTGTTATTTGCAATAAAGAGAAGCGAGAGAACAAAGAGTTTGTAAGAAGCATCATATTAATTAGTTTTATATAACAATTCTTTCCTTCTATTTGTTTTTCTTCACCCTTATGTTGTCTCCATTTTGTAATTTGAGTTTGCTATTGTACCTTTTCTAATTTTTATATGACATTTGATCATAATGTTGTTATTCAAACTTCACAGGAATACTTAGTTAATTGTTTGTTATCATCTAGGTACATGTTTTCTCAGACACTCTACTAATGACTTCAACAATTGTATTAATCTGCTTCAAGGTATTGTATATAGATAGTTGCTCCAACCTATATAATATGCCTTGAAAGGTCTTCTACTTACTCCTTTACATTGCTAAAAGATATTTTCAACTTCATGTCCTATTGTTGAGGATGATGATAATTCCATTGTTGCCATATTTTTTTCACTTAATCTTGGTTTTCATTTTTTATTCAGATTCCTGACCTCTTCTCTCTTCTTCATCTGAACCAAGTTTAAATCTTTTTAAAGTTGTATATCAATAAGTAAATAGATGTGCACTCAACATTATGAAATTTGTCTTATTTGAAATATGTATTATTTCAAATTGTGAATTCAATTATCAATTGTCAAAACAACAAGGCACTATTTAGAAAAGCTATGTCCCTCTGGCTTAATGCCTACTTATGTTACAAGCTATGTTCCTTTTGTATATTATATGAGTAGATGTTTACATATATGTGTTCGGTGGATACAAAATATTTTGAGAAAAAAAATCTAATTTAATTAAAATGGGAGGAGATAGTGGTGTGGCTCTTTGTGAGACTCTAATTTAATTAAAATTATTAATGATGATTAATTGATTAGGCATGAAAACATTTCCCTACATAATCATGTGAACTTACTAAAAGTGATAACTATTAATTTATATTAAAAATCACAAATGATAACTATTAATTTATATTAAAAGGGTGAAGGTGCAGATTTGACATACAACTATTTCCTCAGGAGAGTCCAACACAAAGAACTATTTTGACGTGCAAAAGTAAGCATGAAGAATTTTTTCGGAGCAAATTTGACAACACGGTTAACTGCTATTACTTTTTCTAACATGTGGGTCCTACTGCCGATTATTTTAATATAATTTAGAAGGTTAAAGTGAAAATTTAACAATGAATTATTTTCTTAGGGGCTAGAGAGCATTTACAAGGCAAATTAGGCATTTACATTATAACTAAAGAGATTTAAAAGAATCTAAGAAGCTAAAAACTTTGAGATATTCAAATATTTGTCTTGTAAATGTCGGTATTTATCTTTCTATTGACAAAATTTAATTTTATTTTAACCAAAAGTAATGGCAATTAACAGTAGTAGGATCCACATGTCAGAAAAAGTAACAGCAACTAACAACGTTGCCAATTTTGCTTTAAAAAAATTCTTCATGCCTATTTTTGTACCTCAAAATAGTTATTTGTACTCGATGCCCTTGAGGAAATAGTTGTTTATCAAATCTACACCTTTACCCTATTAAAAATTGGTATAATTAATTAAATCGGTTAAAATTGTTAGAGCAAGCTTTATACCTAAGAGGGAGTGAATTCGGTGTTATAAAATTTTCTTTGAAACTCAAGACACAAGCATGTATACTGATTCAGTCAAAACTCATGACCTACATCTAGTTCTTAGTCTACACTAAGTTCCACTAATCCCTAAGATTTCAATGGGCTCTTAGCGTCACAGTACAGACTCGATTGATACTTTAAGAGATCACTCCCTCTTACAAGTTACAATCCAATCCCCACTCAAAGTATCCCAACTTTGAGGTACTCACAAATGATTTCTGAATGTAATAAATACTCTCTCGAGTTGAATAATAATCACTGAAGAACAACAATAGAATTAATGACAGAATTGAATGCAGCACGCTTAGAAAATTATCACTCTCTTAGATGGTTGTTGCTATCATTAACATTCAAGTATTTATAGTGTACAAGGAATTGATGTTCGTTAATGTTCGGTTTATAGTTGTTGTCATCTCATCATTTCTCTAGGTAGTTTCCATTGAGACATAAAGAATTTTCCTTCTGAGTCATAAATAGAGCCGTTGAAGTAGAAGAAGATTGATAGGTGAAGTTTTACCAAATTTGGTAAAATACATTTAATGCTTTTGACACAGTGACTATTACGACTGATTTGTGTTTGTGTGTCCTTGAAGTGAATCATAACCTGTTCTTATACATAATAAAGATCATTTGCAAAGGTTAGAAATAAGTGGGTATCAATATAATGGAATCTTGAATGATTAAAAAGTTTATGCTACGATGCTCTGTTTTTTTGAAAATTTAATATTTGAAATTCCCTTGAGGTTTGTGGTCATCCTCGAGGAAATCCTTTAGAAATCAATAGTCTCGAGGTTTTAATCAAAAATTAACATATAATCTTTTACAGAAGAGTGTACTCAAGGATTTTACAAAATGAAATTACCTTGAGGTTGAGAATTAACCTTGAGGATTCAAGCAAATAGAGTAGTACCCTTGAGGATTCAATTTTGTACTCAAGGCTAATTTCTTAAAAGCATATTACATAATTTGCTTGCACCCTTGAGGTTAAAATACAATCCTCGAGGTCTCAGGTTTTATTAGGAAAAATAACATAGAGCATGTGAAAATGTCAAGTTAAAATACTTACCACTCTCGAGGTTAATGAGTAACGTCAGGCTCCATTGATATTGGTCCACTTGCAAGGTTTTGAAAATAAACAGCCAGGTTTTGAAATTGCCTTGCAAGGTTGCCATAATTTATCCTAGCCTCAAGGTCAGAGACCACCCTCGAGGCTCCCCTTAGTTTATCAAGACAACAAGGTTCCATTGTACCCTTGCTCAAACAGCAAGGTTGTGACTTAACCTTACCGTTGTGGGAGGAACCTATAACCTCGAGGTTAACCCTCACCCTCGAGGCTAGGGTCATACATTGCCAAGGGCAAGGTTTTGGTCTTGCCTTGATGCTACAGCAAGGTTTCTCACAAACCTTGATGTTGTGACAAAAGTTCAATGCCCTCGAGGTTACCCTTCACCCTTGAGGTTGGAGTCACAACTTGCTAACTGTAAGGTTTTGGTCTAGCCTTGTACCTACAGCAAGGTTGGAGCCAAACCTGGCTATTATGGCAAAGAGCCCATAACCTCGAGGTTGTGGCTCCTTCTTGCCAACTTGCAAAGTTTTGAGTAAACCTTGCAGTAATGGTAAGGTTTGTTCAGAACCTTGCCTCAGAACAATAATGACTATAACTTAAGGTTGATGACCACCTTTGAGGTTACTTGGTCACTCCTTACTCTCAGTAAGGTTTGTTGAAAAACCTTGCCATTATGGCACGGTTGGCTATCCTCAAGGTTCCTATGTAACCTCGAGACTAGCAAACCAGCAACTCTTCTGACTTAGTTCTAAAACTCTTTATTTCTTTTTTACTAAATGGATATTACTCAAGTACACTTAAGTAATTTCCCTTTAGTTTAACATACATAATTTAAACACTTTTCAAATCCTTCTAAGTTTAGTTATCATTAAAACATAGGATCTAACAAAAATATGGTAAAGGATATATTGATTATAATTGGAATTTAATTGTCATTAATTGACCAGTGTTAGTTACTAACTCTTCATTTCCAATTTCTAATAAAATTAAAGTCTCACATACTATGTTCTTGAATGTCTTTATTCTTTTCTTAAAGATAGTTTCGATAGCTTTGATGTCCATTGAGATTACAAACTTATCGTCAAACAATGTCACAATTATGCATTGTTGATTTCTATAACTCTATCAATAAAGTTTTATTTGCTATCAATAAAGTTAGTTTCAAAAGTTTGCATATAAATTGAAGTTGCGGTTACGAAACGAAGCGCCCAAAAAAGATAAACAATGAGAAATAATGGCACATCAATAATTACCACATAAATATGTTAAGAACCTAGAAGATGTCATCATGAAGAAGATAAATTGTCATGCATCTTTTAAGTTATCCAAAAGACACACTTTTGGAATGCAAATAATCTATTCCATTCTTTAGATTTTTCACATTCCTCTTTAGGTTGTTTAGGACAAAAACATTGGGCTCATCAAATTAATAGGTTTAATAAAGATTGCAATTGAAGTTATAAATTAATGCTCAACATGTGTCTTTCTATATGCCCAACATTATTATAAAACCAAACATCACTAACCCCGAATTTAACTACATACTCAAAACAAAACAAAAGCCACCTTAAAGAATATTTAATGCAGTCTCTTGAGTTCTCCAAAAAGTTACAATTGAGGAATGTAAATAACCTATTGCATTAGTGGGGGAACCACATGACTGTCATGGCATCACAAGACAATCACATTGTTGGCCATCAAACACCAAAACAACTTTTAAGGGATAAAAGACTAGGATCCTCATCAAGCATTACTAACCAAATCCAACATGCAATATTTATATTAGGGCCATAAGGCTGATTCCACCTATAATAACAACATTGCTACTCAACATTGAAGGAAAGTTTCCTTCAAGGGGAATAACAAGGTAGTAAGTTCAAATTTGGAGGTACAACTATCAGCCCATGAAGAAGGTGAATGAGTACTATTATATTGTTTATCACTTTTGAGTTTTATAAAACCTTTTGAATTGGAATACCAAGATGATTTGGAATATATATGGAGCACTTGATAATGATGACACACCAATTGAAGATGTGTCATGAACTACTAAAGACATTTATGAGATTATGTATCTAAATAAGGGTGACCCTTTTTATGAGTGCCAATACTGTGGGGCACTATTATGGTACAACAAGAAGATTAAGAGGTACCATGTTATTGAATACCCTCTTTTCTCAATATGCTACATACATGGAAAGATTATTGCACCATACTTCAAATTGTCCTCGTTTGAACTAGCCAAACTCTTCTTCAACAAAGATGATGTGCAATTAGAAAAGTTGTGTCAAACATTAGAACATATATCAACACGTTTTGCTTCACATTTATAGGAGGCAAGATTGACCGCATAGTTTTTAGAGCGGAAGAAAAATTTATTAATTCAAAATGTGCAGCTAGAATTATCACTTTTTGGACAGTTTGTTACTGTCAACTGGAGGCATTTCAATGTATTCACAATTATACATTTATATGACACATAAAATGAAATAGATAATAGAATTGTTTTTGTCAAGTGAGTATGATTATAATATGATTGAACCATATTTTTTTAAGAAATTCCTTGATATATTTGGGCAATTAATCATAAATTTTGGACTTAATTACATTTATTGTGAGTGATTGTGATTAATTGTATTTGTAATAAATTAAGCTTAAAAAGATAAAAAGTAATCATATATTT
>JBAGKO010014637.1:0-11410 GCA_037177275.1 Acacia concinna | reverse complement strand
ATACATATGCAAAATCACAAGATATGCAAGCAAGTAATGACATTAGAAATTATGTAACTATGCTACCTTGATCTTTAGCCTTCTTCTTTGGCTTTTCAATTTATGCCTTCTAAGGGCCTCTTCCATAGATGTCAAACCCTAATCAAGCCAAGAAGGTGCAACAACCATTAAGAGCAATCATAAACATTAAGCTTACTTTATGGAATTTAACCTCTTTCTTAATCTCAACTTAATGTAGTCTTGAATTTTGCACTAATTCTGACCTTTACCTTCAAAAATCATATCTTCTATTCTAGATGTCCATTTGCTATGATTTTGGACTCATTTTAAACCTTAGTATGATTATTACTTATCCACTAAATTTCACAAGGAATGAAATTGGTTTACCCTGTTTAATACTTTCTCAAAATTCTACTGTCAGAATTTTGCCCTATCAGCCTTATGCGAATTGAAAAATTCATAATTACATCTACAAAATTCCAAATGACCTGGTTCCAAGCCCATTTTAATTCATATGTCTATTTATCCTTCTTAACATTTCATGGCCACCCAGAGTCATTTGGACTCATTTTCAAAAAGATAATTTTCGGCAGACAGAACACACTTCCAGAATTATACCTTATTTTCATAAAATTGTAACTCTAAATCCATGAATCCAAAATACATGATTTATGACTCATTTTGAATCTTATTAAGTCATCTACCATTCTACAAATTTTTAGGTCCATTGGGTTTCATTAACCCTTTCAAAAATTATCATGATTATTTAACACTATTTCTAGACCATATTTCTAACTATGACCATCACTCTTGATTTTAATCATGTATGGCCAAATCATTATACCTTATGTTCTCTTCATTATCTAAACATACATATATAGTTTTGGTTCATATTTCTAGGATTATACTTCCTTCTTTCCAGAGCAAACCGAAACACATATATATGAACACATTATTCCAGAATTACTTTTGGCTATTCTTACATATAGCAAATCAAACATTTGATTTTTTTCCATAATTTCCATTGATCCTTTGGTTTCTCTTTTTCCATAATCTCTTTCTCAATAATACATGCATGTTACTCTACTTCTCAATTCCTATATGCATGCATGACTGAACCAAAGAATAAGAAAAAGAAGAGAATTTCCACTTACCTTCGGCTGCAGCAATTACAAGATGGTTTTTCTAGATTTCCCTTGGTTCTAGTAGTAAGCAAATCCTCCATGGTTTCTCACTCTCTCTCTTGAATTTTCCCAACAGTCATGAAGACCACAGCAGCACCCTCCCTTTGGCCCAACTCTCTCACTTTTCTGAAAATGATATGGAATGAATGGTTGAATGAAATAGGTGGAGTGATGAATGAATATATGTAACTGAAAGAAATAAAGTGGTGAGCAGCTGACACCTTAATTTTGTACATGTGTATGTGAAAGGAAAGGATTGAAATGGCTGGTCCGTTACAAGAGAGAAGAAAAAATGAATTGCATTCCCTTTTCCTTGCTTTAACATAAGACAACAATAAAAATATAGCCAATTGCCTTCCATTTTCTCTCTCAATGGAATCATTCAAATTTGATGGCTATTACATGCATTAACCATTGGTCCAAAGCATTCCTCTTGGAAGGCCAGGTGGTGACTTGGAGACTATGAGGTCGCGACCTGAGTGCGTGAAATGAAACTTTCCTAATTTGAAGTAGGTTTTTTGCAAGGGCTATAAAATAGGAAGTTATCTTTCATTCAAAGGAGGCTTGAATCTATGAGATTTCAAGGTACGGCAGCCACAAACCCTTCTCTCTCAATTTCTCTCAATTCCATAACCCTACCAAAACCCTAAGGCCTCCATCCATCAATTCTTACCCTCTCTAACCATAAGAGACCCTTCAAACATCATCTTCCTCGCCCAACCTCAACGTCTTACATGGATTCTATAATCAAATGCAATTATGGGAGATTAGAAGCCATAAGAGGCTAAACCCCTTAGCCTCTCAGTGATGGAAGACGAAGCTTGAGCTCCAAGTAACAACCAGGGGAGTAATTTTCAATCTAGATATCTTTCTCTTCATATTTCCGTAGATTTTCCTAGATCTAGGAGGTTTTATATGGATGTGGGGTTTGTGGGGTATGATTGTAACTCATGTTATTTAGATTGATTGATTCACGCATATGGATTGGTGTTTGAATTTACTAGTTTAATTAATTGTATAAAGTTTAAGACTTTGTGTCCAATATTATCTGTCATGATTGTGATGGGTTTTGTTGTTCACATCATCCTCAGATTGTTGATTGACAATTTGAGGTTCATTCATCATCTTTTTATATGCATTATAAAGGTCTTAAACAATGATTTAATCAGTGATTAATTAACCTTGGATTCAAGTGAAGTTTTTCATTAATTAAACTATTAGACTCAAGTGACTGCTTGGGGTTTTTCATTAAACTTAGAGATTTAAAGTTCCCTTTATCATTTGAGAGAGTGAGGATAGCTGAGTGACCATCATCAAGGGACTTTTGTCATTCATCTTCTTTCCAAATAAGCAACCTTTCCTAATGTGAAAAATACCAAAAAGATTTCCTTTTTACTTGCCTAAATTATTTGCACCATTAAAACTTTCCAAAAACCCCCAATTTTACTAAATCACTTTGTTTATTTTGAAAATTAGTTTCTTAGGATTTCCAATTAGCGCTCCTCAAGAAGAACAATTGGTTGTGCCCTATACTATATTATTTGGTGCAATCATTCTGATAGACCAGATAGGGGACAATCTCAGTCTGATCAATGGTGCCGCTACTGAGAAGCCATTGAATTGGTTCCTAAGTAATTGGTTTTCATTGTGATTCAGTCAATTCTCGTTGAGCTTAGTTTTCTTTTAAGTTTAGGTTTTGCATTCCATAGCATGAAAATTTTTGTAAAATACCAATAAAAATTTTATTTTCCTTTTTTTTACATTTGCATTCTTGCATATTCATCTTGCATTCATTCTTTGCTGAATTCTCTGTGAGAGTAGCCTTCTGGAGTCCAAATTTGTGACTTGACTAATCCCTTTTTGTGACCTGGATTCTTGTTCTGTATAGGTTGCTCTCGGGTCACTGAAATCATGACCTAGACTTTCTGAAGTTGCGACTTGGCTCCCCTGTTTTGCTGTGTTGCTCTTTGTCCTCCCTAGTTGTGACCTGAGTGTTCTTTCCAAAAATCTTTTGAATTCTAAGTATTATTTTGTCTTTCCTTATTGCCATGTTTGAATCCTGAGTGTAGTGTATGTCTAGATGTGGGGGTAGAAGAGCCACACAAAATCTACCATAAACTCTCAAACCACTGTCTTCCTCACCAAACCACCACATCTCTCATGGATTCGACGATCAAATGTGATTAAGGAAGATTGGAAGCCATGCGAGGCTAAACCCTCAGCCTCTCGATGATGGAAGGCGAAGCTTGAGCTCCAAGTAATAATCAAGAGAGTATTTTTCAATATGAATCTCTTATTCTTCATCTCTTGTGGGGATTCCTAGATCTAGGAGTTTTACATGGATGTTGGGATTGTTATTACGATTGTAATTCATGTGATTCAGATTGATTTTGCATATGGATTGATGTTTGAATCTTTGGTTAAATTTATATATTAAAGTTTGAGACTTTGTGTGTGAGATTGTTTGTCATGATTGTGATAGACTTTCTTTCATGCATTATCCTTGGATTGTTGATTGACAATTTGAGGATCATTCATCATCTTTTCACGTGCACTCTAAGGGGTTAAATAGTGATTTAATCGGTGATGAATTAACCTTGGATTCAAGGAAGTTTTTCATTAATTAAACCATTGGACCCAAACGATTTCTTGGGAATTTTAATTAAACTTAGAGATTTCAAAAACTCCCATTATCTTTTGAGAGAGCGAGAATAGCCAAGCGACCATCACCGTGGGATTGCTTAATCATATTATCTTTTCATCCAAAACCATCTTTCAAAACCTTAAACACCAAAATGATTTTCCTTTTCATTTTCTTTAATTATTTGCACCATCAAAACCCCCAAATTTACTGATTTCACTTTGTTTCGCTTGAAAATTAGTTTCTTAAGAATTCCAATTAGTGCTCCTCAAGAAGAACAATTGGTTGCCCCTATACTACATTATTGGTGTAATCATTCTGACAGATCGATTCATGTGATAGTCTTAGTCTAATTAGCCTCTCTCTATGATCCCTACCATAGATATCACACTTCTCTTACTGGGCCTACTAGAGTCCAACCCTTTGTCCCTTGTCCTATCTCCTCTCTTTCCTCCACTGCTGGATTTTCTTTCTCACATTTGCAGCTCTTGTAGACGTCCTAGCCACCACTAGTGGTACCAACTATAAGGGTTCTCTCCTTGTCCTTAAGGCTACGCTCATCAAAGTTTTATGATCTAGACTGCTCTCAGTGATGTGGCAGACCTCTTCTGCCTCATTAAACTTCCCTAGTTGGCGGGGAGCTACTCTCTCATTCAGGTCTACCCTCAAACCTCTAATCATCTTATCGGTAAACCATCTCTCATCATTAAAATACCTCATACATATGGAATACCACGGGAGAGTAACATACCTTACTAGATAAGCATCAAATTACTCCTCCTCTACCTGCCTTATTACTAGAAACACTACTTCCTTCCCGTCTCTCACAGAATGAGAGAAGAGCTTCTGGTAAAACCTCTCTAGAACAGCCCCCACATCACAGGGGTGTTGAAAGTTTGTAACACCATCTCGGTGTTTCCCCACCTGATCTACTTCCTTCTCCAGCCGAGTGACCCAGTCCTCAACTACTGGTGTGTCCAACGCACCTTATAAGTAGGAGGATTATACGTACAAAATTTTTCTACCCACCTCTGGGTAGTCTCTGGGTCATCTAACTTTCTCTCTAGCTCTACAGCCGTTTGCTAGAGTTGTGGTGGAACAAGCCACTGAGGGTCCCTTGCCTGACCTGTACTTGCCAGTCTTGTGCTACTACTGCTACTACTACCATCGTTGCTATAGCTTGATCTCTATCTTACTTCTGACGAGCTCGCACTGCTCTACTCTCATTCATAATCATTACAATTCATCCAAGCAATGCATGATCCTTCACAACGAATTAATGAGAACATTTGTTCTTGTATTTCCTTTATTTTTGTTTTAGCTTTATGTTTTCTTTTCTATTTTTCTTAAGTTTTCCCTTATTGTTGTTTTAGAGTCTCTACTTGTATAATGGATTTTTAGTTGGTATAATTGATGAGCGCTCTTGCCCTACAATGAGGACATTGTGTGATTTAAGTGTGGGGGAGGGTTTCATTATGGGTTAAGTTCTATCTTTATGTGTTGCAATAAATTGGTAAAAAAATTTCAATAATGGAAATTTTTTTTTGAAAATCCAATCTTTCATCATCATTCTTTTACTATATTGAACTGATTTCGGATGGAAATTGTTGTATATTGGATAAATTTAAAATTTTTCACTGCATTCTTCTTGAAAATGATACCACTCTTGAATTTTGAATTCTAGACTTTGACAAGGTATTCCTTAGGACTTTATGGCTGCGTTAGGGATTTCAAAATGTTCTTGAGTGTTTCTTTTAATCTTTTTGATCTTTACCCTATGGTTTGATTTTTATGATAAGTGATCTAATGCTTGTGACCAATTCTTACTGATTGAAACTTGGTGTATGAGCATAAGAGATATTAACCCTTGTTGGAAGGACAAATCCATAAGTTGAATGTATATTCAGTAGTTTGCATGCTCTAGAACTTGTCATGACTCTTGGTCAAAATTGCATGTGTGTTTGTGATTTTGAATATGATAG
The DNA here is from genome assembly GCA_037177275.1 of Acacia concinna. Classification (NCBI taxonomy): domain Eukaryota; kingdom Viridiplantae; phylum Streptophyta; class Magnoliopsida; order Fabales; family Fabaceae; genus Acacia; species Acacia concinna. The sequence continues at coordinate 5,603 of JBAGKO010014637.1, read as the reverse complement.
AGGCATTCTTTTTCACACCTTATTTACCAAAACACAAGCCAGATACAGTTCCCCTTTGTTTAACCACTTTGAGCCTTCATTTTCCTTTATTGAACACCGTGGCAAGTGACAGAGTATGCATGTTGATTTCAAATCCTATGGTACCTCATAATTTCCTTGTGCTTAAAAAAAGAGAGAAGAAAAAGAGAGAGGAAGAAATATGAATAACAACAACTCCGCTAACACCTCTTGACTTTACTTAGTAACTAGGGCACTTCATATAATGTTGGCACTTGCGTCAAACGGTTGAGTTAAAGAGGAGTTATGAGGTAGGCTAAAGGCCTCTTGAGTTGCTTGTTGTGGTAACTAAGTAACCGGTGCTACACCACCTATGTGTAGGTTTGCATAAAAAGGGGACCTACAACATCTCAAGATTGATAGATTGAAAAAAAATTAAAACAATAAGGCATACAATCAAAAGCCTTAGTAGTAGTAGCAAGTACATTGGAGCATAACTTAATACTAAAGAGTACTTTGGGTATTTGAGATTTGTATGCATGTGATGTTCTTGTCACAAATATCATCTATTCCATGTAGCCTCATTCCATCATTGCAACCCATTTAAGCCCTCTTGATTCTGGACATGAACACTAACGTAATAGAGATCTTAGAGTCATTACAAGCCTATGGTAGGATGCTTGCTATTTTGATATTGAGCAAAAAGAACCCCAATGAGGAGAGGAAATTGAGTGTAAACAAGAGAGGAGAGAGTTTAAACACTTTTAGCCTTGAGTGAACCTCTAGTGTTCATACATTTTGAGTTAATTACATCTTGTGATTGATCACTTGCATTATTCATATTATAATTCTTGATTTCCTAAAGGGTGTCGATTATTTAAGCCTTAAGATTCTATTTTGAATGTGCTAGTTTCCTTGGATGTGCTTGTACTTTCTTTGGGATGATTCAAGTCTTTGTCTAAGAGTACAAAGGTTCAAGTGTGCAGGAGTGATCTGACACCATATTTACATGGTTTTCTTGAGTGTTTTTAAACTAAATTGCACTTTTACCCTCATTATGCATTGCAATTGTAGCTTTTGGATTACATTGTCTCATGCATTGCCTTTTGATGTTTTAGGGGTAAAAAGGGGTTAATTTCATCTCATTATTTGCGTTTGCTTGTTTGGTCTTTACACATCTTTCTACTATGATTTTTAGGCAATTGGAGAAGGACTTAAAAGCCAAAGATAGACCAAGGATGGAGGTACCAAATCTTAAAGGCCCATGCACATGGAGAATAATGTTTAGGAGCTTGAGGTCACGACTTGGACTGGTTAGGTCACGACCTGGGGAAGTTTAATGAAGTTGTGTGTTTTGGAAGCAAAGTCGAGCTTGGAATGTTCTTCTGTGAAGTCAGGTCGTGAATTTGAGGCCTAAGGTCGCGACCTAAGTGCTTGATCTACAAGTTAGGGTTTTGAAGTAGGTTTCCTAAAGAGCCTATATAAAGGAGAGTTCACATTCATTCAAGGAGAGCTCAGACTGGTGAGATTTCATAGACAGTAGTTGCAAAATCCTAAATTCTCAATTCCCTTTCATTCCTTCACCTCACTCAAAACCCTAGCATCCATCCATCAATCCCTACCCTATCCATCCACTAAACACCCACATTCCTCACCAAACCACCATATCTCATGGATCTGAAGATTAAGTGTGATTACAGGAGATCTGAAGCCATGAGAGGCTAAACCCCCTTAGCCTCTCGGTGATGGAAGGGCGAAGCTTGAGCTCCAAGTAACAACTAGGAGAGTAGCTTTCTTTCAATCTGAATCTCTTCTCTTCATCTCTTATGGGGCTTTCCTAGATCTATGAGTTTTACATGGATGTTGGGATGTTTGATTACGATTGTAATTAATATGATTCAGTTTGATTTTGCACATGAATTGATGTTTGAATTTTGAGACTATTTTATATTAAAGTTTAAGACTTTATGTGTGTCAGTTTATTTGTCATGATTGTGATAGAATTGACTGCTCATGCATCATCTCAGATTGTTGATTGACAATTCGAGATCATTTATCATCTTTCTACGTGCACTCTAAGAAGCTTAACAACGATTTAATTAAAGTTAATTGAACTTGGATCAAAGGAACATTTTCTTTCATTAAACTATTGGAGCCAAGCGATTGCTTGGGGTTTTTCACTTGAACTTAGAGGCTCTTAAAACTCCCATTATCTTTTGAGAAAGCGAGGATAGCCGAGCAACCATCACCGATAGACTATTTTATCATACGTACCAGTTTTATCCAAAACCATCTTTCTAAACCTAAATATCAAAAAGATTTTCTTTTTAATTTATTTGCACCAAAACCCCCCAATTTATTCAATAGTTTGAAAATTAGTTCTAGGAATTTCAATTCGTGCTCCTTGAGAAGAATGATTGGTTGCCCCTATACTATACTTGTGTGGTCCAATCATTTTAACAAACCGACTCAGGCAACAATCTCAGTCTGATCACTAATAGAGGTTATTTTTAGCTGCAAGTGGAGTTGTAGATAATATCATTTGGAGTTTTTTGGAGAAAGTTATGCCTTCCTAAAGTTGGGCCAAAAATCGAAGAAAATTGGAAAATGATCAAATGAATAGTGCCATTTTTTCCATATAAACAATGCATGTTTGAGGCCTTGTGCACATCCATTGCCATGCAATCATTATATGAAATTATTTTTCCCTTAAGGAGAAAGGAAAGAGCTTTCCAACGAACTTGGAACCATGTCATTTCAATTTTTCTAGAATTAGTGATCAGGCCATAGCAATTGCAGCAGTATTAAAGCAGGTAAGACAAGCAAGTACAGGTGAGGCAAGAGAGCCTCAATGGCTTATTCCACCACAACCCTAGTCGATGGCTGTAAAGCTAGAGAGATAGTTAGATGACTAAGATTTTCCCCAGAGGTGGGTGGAAAAGTTCTCTAAGCATAATCCTCCTACTTTTTAAGGTGTGTTGGACACACTAGTAGTTGAGGATTGGGTCACCTAGTTGGTGTAGGAAGTAGATCAGTGGTGGAGAAACACTGAGATAGTGTTGTAGGTTTAGAACACTCCAGTGAGATTAGAGTTGTTCTAAGAGAAGTTTTACTAGAGATACTTTCCTCAGTCTGTGAGAGATGAGAAGCAAGCAGAGTTTCTGGTAAGAAAATAGGCGGAAGATGAGTCATAGGATGACTACTTAGCAAGGTATGTTACTCTCTCTTAGTATTCCACATATTTATGGTATTGTAATGAGGAAAGATGATTTACCGATAAAATGACTCGAGGGTTAAAGCTTGCCCTAAACGAGAGAGTAGACCCCACCATCTTGAGAAGTTTAATGAGGCAGTAGAGGTTTGCCAAATCACTGAGAGTGGTCTAAATCTTCAGCCTTTGACAAGTATAGCCTAGCAAATAGGGAGAGAGCCCTTACAGTTGGTACCATTAGTGGTAGCTGGGACATTTGCTAGAATTGCGAGTATGAGCAAGAAGAGAAAGCAAGGCAATTTTAGTAAAGGAGGAAAGCGAGGAGATAGGACAAGGAGTAGAGAACTGGACTCTGGTAGGCCAAGCTGAAGTGTGAGATATATGGCAAGGATCACAGAGAGAGGCCGTGCATGATGGGCCAAAGGATGAGTTGCAGTTGCAGCAGGCTGGGACATTATGCTTGGGAGTATGCATGGAGCGCTGATAGTTGGAGACCCTAGGTATAGAAAAGGGTATGCCTGGCCCAGGAAGAGGCTTGTAAGCCACCTTAGCTTACAAGGTACGATAAGAGAGTACCTTGTTATAGTTTTAGTTGGCTCAGGCGCCAACAACTCATTCATAGAGTATGAATGTGTGGGGTGATTGGGTCTCACTATTGATACTTTGCCATGTGATTTAGTAATGATAACTCCCATCGGTGCTAGAGGTTACACCACCAGAGTATGTTCAAGCAGTATTGTTTGGTATGCATACTATTGCCTTGAGTTAGAGTTGCATGCCTCTTCGTGGTAGGTACGCTATAGTTGGCCTGACTTGGTTGTCATCTGATGCCATACTCTTTGACAAAAAGAATAGATCCATAACATTTCCTCCTAAAGAAAGAGTTAGTTCCTAGTGTGGAGGTATAGCTCAACCTTGTGAGTGGGACTTACGTAGAGAGGTACTTGATACGAGGTTGTTAAGGTTATGTAGTATTGCTCTCAGTGTAAACAAAGGTTGACGAGTGGATAGAGAGAATCTCAGTATTCAGTGAGTTTCGGAAGTCTTTCTATAACATCCCAGAATTTTTGTAGGCCGAAAAAAGGCATTTTAGGCCAAAATAGTGTTTTTGGAGTAAACTGAGTGTCATACCCTGATATTTTTTGAGGCATAGATGAGGTATTCCGAATGAGTAGAGGGCATTAGTCTATAATGGATTGAAATATCTTACAACAATTGAAGTGAAATTCGAGGAAGGACTTCTGTGCAAAGAGGAAAAATTCAGCAACGATTCTGGATGAAATGTGGATAGGTCCAAGGTCCCCAAAAACTCCCATAATGGTGCTGCACATAGTATTTGGTGTCCATAACAATATAGAGTGATCAGAATAATTTTTGGAGGTCTAAGGAAAATTTTTGGGATCTACAAATATTTTGGCTGAACAGGGTCTTCGGCTATAGCAAATATTTAAGGACCTCAATGTTCTGGAATGGGACTTGGAAAAATTAGTACATGATTTTGGAGGAGTTATTAAGTTGGTCAAAGGCAAGGAAAAAGTCCAGAAATATCAGCTAAAATTACTTTATATGAGTTAATTACCGAAAAATGGACTTTTTGATAAATTTATTCTAGGAGTTATAGACATTCAAAAATTAAAAACTTTTAATGGGAGCCTCTTGATATTTTTTGGGATTTTCTTTGAATTTTTCAGAAATTTTGGATGACTACATAATTTGAGAATTTCTAGCTTTCATACCAATCAGATGAAATTATTGCTATAATTTGGATCTGGGGGACTCATTTTTGGTAGCTGCAGATGATGCCACCTGCCCCCATGAGGTGTCCACACCAATCTCAAGAAGAGGACATGTGTCAAAAGGAAAGGGGTGACACATGTTGGAGATCAGGAAAATTACACCTAAAGACCCACAAATATTTACAAAATGACCCATCCTCCTCCCCTATAAATACCCTTCACATTTCCTTCATTTTCCACCCCAAAAACCATGTTCTCCCACCCTTCTTAAAGAAGCCTCTTCTAGTGGAAATTTTGACAGTCCCGTCCCGACCTTCAGTCCAAGTAAGTTTTGAATCCCTTCCTCTCATGAATTCCTATAACTTCTAACAATTATTAAAGTAGTTAGAGGGAGGTTCTGTCCAATTGGGTAGGCCTAGATAGTGAACCTAAGGGGAAGTTTTGTCCAACTATCTAGGCCAAAACAAGTCTTCTTAACAGGAAGTGCTGCCCAATTATTCTTGACCAGGATAACCTTTCATAGGGGGAGGTGTTGTCTAATGGTCTCAAACTAAGATATCATTTCCTAGGGGGAGGTATTGTCCAAAAGTCCCGAATAGAAGTAGGAATTTTTAGAGGGAGGTGCTGCCCAACTATCGGGAGGTCTAGTAGGCACATAT
>JBAGKO010014608.1:0-11414 GCA_037177275.1 Acacia concinna | reverse complement strand
TATTTACAACAACTAACTATGGTTAAGGTAATTACAACAAACTATGGTTAGATGATAATCTAACTTAAATTACGTTTACATTTACATTTGCATATAAAGTTTGTTAATCGATTCCATTGCTGCTCTGTTTCGATTCGAATTCGAAAACACCGGTTTCGATCAGATCGTCGCTATTTTTCAAGATTTCTGGGAATTTGAAGTCAATGGCAAAGAGATTTGGATTGGCGGTGGTATTGACGAACTAGGTGGTTGATTTGATAGGGGAATCGTAGAGGGTTCGAATGGGATTAGGGTTGGGAATTTGAGTAGTTTGAGTTCATCAGGTAGAAAGGTTTGTGCTGCGTTAGGGATTGGGTGGGCTATTTGCGTGAACTCGAGACTGTTCATGTCGAGAAATGAGATGTGATCGGGGGAGGAGTAAACGGCATGATTGGTGAGGAAGAAGGTGGGGTTTATCAGCAGAGCAAGACTAGGAGGAAGCTCAGTGTTGTGTTTGCTCCTCATTTGCCTGAATCATCCTGGGAATTCATGATCACAGGCGACGGCATTTTTGGGCTAGACCGCTAGAGACGTAGCTTACAAAGGTACTTCTAAATTCAAACACTCCAAGGTAAAAATAGAGTGCAATACGGTGTGACATTATATATATATATATATATATTGTTGAGTGAATGTTCAACTTTTGAGTCTGGTATTTGACATGTTCATGCTCTAATTTATCAAAATACGTGTGTATAGCTTGTTTGGTTGATGAAAACTGTCCCATTTTCTTTGAGTTAAAAGTTTTCATAATTTTGTTAGTTCACCGCATGTTTAATACTCAATGTCTCTGCCAAGCAAAATGTTGATATGCTTTTGATTTTATACTTCGTCTCTTTACACATCCTCAATCTTTGTCCAGGCATTGAAAGCATTTACATTTCGTGGCACCTGGTAACAAAAACGAAACTCATTGTTGCTCCAACTTCAATCCTATAACTAAAAAAAAAAATTATTAAGAAACTATCTTCTTCATCGGCTCTTTCCTGCTTTTCCCTTGAAAGGATAGGGCCAATACAATCAGATGAACATTGGGCCAATGACCTCAATTCTCAGTCACAACGCCAATATTAGCACTGCAAAAAGTAAGAGATAGATATATCAGTGCTTCTAATGGAAGAAAAGCTCTGGAAGAAACATTTATGGGACTAAATCTTGATTAAGAGATTAGAAGCACCAATTCAAATAATCTAAACGCAATTCCAGCAGCAATACATTTCTTATGGGCGTGTTTGGAAGCACGACCCAAAGCCCAAATCCCACGATTGTGCTGTTCAATCATGGGATTTGAAAAAAAAAAATCATGCATTTGGATGGACGTTGGGGCAAATCGTACAATTCGCTCAAATTGCACAATTTATCATAAGCGGGAATTTGGTGCTTTTGGCACAATTCACTGTACACGATTGCCCCCTTTTTTTAAAAAATTTCTGTTTAAATGTATTTTTTATGATCTTAATTATAAGAACCAAAATTCAAAAAAATTTAATTGCCTTATTTTAAAGTATTAAAATTTATTATTTTTTTAAAACTATTTTTTTTGATTTATGAATTAATATATAATATGATAAAATACAACATATGATATAATTAAGTAACATATTTTGTTTCATTTAATTCTCTAAAAAAATTTAACACTATATCACAATATTATGATTTGGTATTCTCTAAAGAATTTTATCTCCTTATATTATAATTGAAATATTCATAAAGTTTCTTTATAATTAATTATTTATATTCTACCCAAAAAAATATTTATATATATGAGATATATTAAAGTTGATTTCCTTGATATGCTGATATGCAAACAAATAATGTTTTTCTTAAAAAAAAATTATAAACACCAATTCTATCTACATTTGATGTGGAAAACAATATTCACACTTATTTATGAATTGCGCATAGTTTGAGCTAATAAAGATTACAGGATCTTATGGATCGTAACTATTTATTTGTTATTTATAATTTTGATCAAACATATTATTTTCATACCTATGTTATTGATTATGAATCTTAATAATGTTATACATTTCCATTCTTTGCTTAGTTAAATATAAAATGTCTTTTAGTTTTATATGTGTACTTGTTTTTCACATAAATTCTTAAATCATATCTGTAGTAGTAGTAATAATATGAAAATTATATTTCAATATCCATTTCATATTTTAAATTATATTTTATAATATTTATGTTTAAATATAATAATGAATATAAATAGCTATGTACAGTTCATACGCTTTTTTGTAATTTTACGTTTTTAAATACTTTCAATAAATAAAATCCACACATAATCACAATTTTTAAAGTCAATTGTAAAAAAACATATCCAAACAAAAATCACGATAGATCACGATTATTTAACATCACTTTTATCAGTGTCACTCATACAAATCACGATCATAATTCTTCACCGCTTAACCAAATAGGCTCTAAGTCGGTATATAGTTTTAGAGTAGTAATTGACAAACTTATTTATATCAATAAGATAACTAGAAACTTATTTGACAGAGGAAATATAAAATGAAACTTTTTGATAATTTTGATGGTCTTGGGATTCTAAGTGTTATTTTCTCTTTTTTTTAGCCTTCTAGGCTCAACCTAGCTGAAGATGATATAACCTTAATAGGGGAGCATTTGAGGCTGACGTGGACACGCTTTCCATGTGAAAATTCGATGGCTTATGATGTCGTTCACCTCTTGTCCATGTTACAATTCAATAACTGATTCAAGATAGACCAGAAAAGGGGAAAAATACCACCTCCTATTTAAATAAGACTTAATTAATTTTTTTTAGAGAATCTTAAAAAAACTAATTATATTACTTTTAAATAGTTAAATTTATTATTTTTTAAAATTATATTATCTAATATAATAAAACACTACATATGGTATAGGGTGTGTTTGGACTAACCGTGAGATAAATGATTTATTTATAATCAAACTTATGAATAAGTCAAATTAGATATAAGTGAGATTGTGTAATGTGATTATATTTGGATTGATGGTAGCATAAGTGACTTATGTAAAAGTAAAATGTGTTTGGTTAATATGTTAAAAAGTAACTTATTGTGGTAAATGACTGAAAATGACATGAATATTAATGAATATATATATATTGTAAAATTTAAAAATTATACTAGAAAAAAGAAAAATTAATTTTAACAAAAGTTAAGAACAGAAGTTAAAAATATATAATTAATAAAAATATTAAATGATTAAAAATGCATATAAATTAGAAAGCAAAGAAATATAAAATTTCTTATGAAATAATATTACATTACTAATCGGATCATATGGACTATATAATTCTGTCTAATTTCATCACTAACATAATTCATTTGGGTTTTATAATTACTATCCCCAATCCTAATTATAAAACCTAGTTGACGTTTTTCGCTTCCTTAATCTCTCTAAAAATAACCAACTATGTCTTATAATTCGGGCTTGAGAGAGTTTTATTACATGTAAATATATTGTGATATTCATACTACCTTTGGTTCTAATTATAAGACTTAGTTGACTTTGTAGCTTCCTTAATCTCCCAAAAAAAACCAACTAGGTCTTATAATTAGGACTAGAGGGAGTCTTATTATATGTAAATATATTATAATAAATTTTAATGCTTTAAAATAATATTATTAGCTTTCTTATGATTCTCTAAAAAAGTCAACTAGGTTTTATAATTAGGACCGGAAAGAGTATAGTATAACAGGAAAATAAAAAAATAAAAAAAAAGGGCGGATATATAAGACCATCAGTGGAAAAATAAGCAAAACATTTGAGCTTATGGATATAAGAGACTTAAACCAAATAAGTCCAATTATCATATCTTTTTCCCAAACACTCCATATATAAAAAGTTCAGTTTCAAACGTCCTTTTTAGCCTAAACGTCCGATTTTGTGCAAAAAAAGCCATCCCAAACACACTATATATTTATATTGATAGTAGCATAAATCACTTATAAATTACTTATTCAAAAGTAAAAATTGTTTGGTTGATATGTTAAAAAGTAACTTTTGATGGAAAATGATTAAAAACAACATGAGTCATATCATATAATTCTTCAAAAGTTAACTGGTGCTTATAATTAAAATCAGAAGGAGTATATATTATATATAAATATATTGTGATATTTATATCACCTTCGGTTCTAATTATAATGATTAGTTAACTTTTTTTTTGGAGAAGTTAAAAAAGCAAAATATGATACTTAATTATATCATATCTTTTGTTTTATTATATTATATCCTTTCAGTCCTAATTATATGACCCAATTAATTTTTTATGAGATGTTCAAAAAGCTAAATAAGTTACTTAAACATATCATATGTTATATTTTATTATATTATTTATTAGTTCATAAGTTAAACAAAATATGTATGCTTTTCTTTCACATTGCTTTTCTTGATCCTCCTCTGACTTTCTTCTCTCTTTCTCATCTTCTCTTTACTACTTTCCTTACTATTTAAGGGCTTTCCACACTTGTTAACTTCAACCTACAAAGAGGAGAAAATGCATGAGCTCACCTAATAATCACAATTATCCTCATTTGCTTCATAGTTAACCCAATCACAGCAATGCAAGTGAATTCATGAATGGAAAACTCACTTGGATCTACTTCTAAATTGTTAACTAAAGCCTATTCCTATGACTATGAAATCAGAAGTTTCTTGAGTGAAATTAACAAGTTGATTGAGTAAACAAGCAATGATATAAATTGGTTCCTAGAATTAGGATTAGATCTTCCTTGCCTCAAGATGTGAATTATAGTTCAATAAGCTTTATTGACATAGGCTAATTATCTTACAATTCATAAGATATATATGCATAGAATACACACAACTAGCATGAGTTATAGTTGCCTCTTGCCAATTAGAATCATACTCAATGTAATTGAATTCATTTCCAAAAAACAAATGGCATACGGTTCTTATCATTTTACGAAATCTGAACAACTAGACAAATGTAGCAACATGATAAAGAACCATTCTCATTCAATCAAATCAGCTTGATCCCAACTAGGAATCTCAAAGAATTCACAGTACATGATTCTAATTCCTTCCTTCTGTAATAACCGATTTCATCAACAACTAACCCTCACTGAAGGATGAACAACTCACCAAATACACCACAATGCGAACTAGAATAAATTGATTACAGAGGAGTAAAAAGCATCAAACTCTACCTAAAAGCCTACTGAAGCGCAGATCTTACCAAATTCTAGGAAAACCATCGGGATTTAGCCTCTCATGAGATTGAGAGACACAAGAGTCTTCAATCCATGGATTCCAGCTCAAGTCCACTCTAATTCACCTCAGAAATCCCACAGAATTGCTCCCAAGGAAGCTAGAATTCTAAGATAAATTTGAGAAGATCTAGAGTTGGATCGTGTTACTAGCTACCAAAAATCAAAGGGAAGAGGAGTAGTGGATGATGGTGATGGAGTCATCGTCGATCGTGGTGGTAGAGTGCGGTGGTGATAAACGTGAAGCTGAGAGTGTCATGTATGCGTGATGAATGATGATTGAAGGATAAATGATGAATCAGTAATCAGCGTCTCTATTTCTATTCTTCAGTGGGTCAGGTCTTGATCAAATCGATTCAAAGGTTGCTCTATGGGTTTTGGATCTGGATCTTCACAATTGGGGATAATTTTGCCTTCTTGCTTTGTATTTCTTTGCAATAAAAGCCCAATTTCTTTTCTCTCTAATTTTTCCAAGCTTATCTGCAATAAATTCAAAGAATTTTTAATACCAAATGTCCTTAATTAAAATGCTAGAGAGAAATGACAAAAATACCCTTTTAAACCATAATTTCATGTTTCCCAAATTAATCTACAATAATTTCAATTTATTAACTTAATGCACTTAAAACACAATTTGATTAATGAAAACTTTCTTAAATGCATGGAATTAAGTGGTTAAAAAATGGATTATCATTAGGCAAGACCTAACAACAAGGGAATAACTTGCATTTTAAATTTATAATAACTTCTATTATTTTTTATAAACTATTTTCAGTATTTTCACCGACAACATATAACAAAGGAAAAAACGTTACCCTTTTAAACCCATCGTTAATTGAGGGTATGATGGGAAAAATACAATAAATATCTCATGTGGTGGATTACAGAACACAAGAGAGTGTATGTGTGTGTGTGTGTGTAACAAGTGCATGCCCCTGACAAAGACAGTGATAATTCTATTTAGGATTGATAAGATATTTTATTAAGCCTAAAATCAATAATAAAACTAAGCTAATGACTTAACCTAGGTCATCTCCACCTATAAACTTTCTATCACTCTCTTTATAGGACTTTTCTACTTCTTTCTTCAAGACTTAAAACCACATGAATTAATTAACAAATTAAATGGAATCAATTGATAAGGGGTTTGACTAACTAAAATCCAGAAAGCTAATGCAACTATAGACAGGATGCAAGAACAATTCAGCCTCATATTCAAGCAAAATCACTTATCACAAATGCACAATTCACTCTCGCATCTTCTCCTTGTAATGTAACTATAGATTATCATCATTCCATTCTCTAATTCCAGAAATATTCATTGTTCTCAGGTCTAGCAGAAACAACACACAAATTATGATTCAATATAGCAAGACTAACTAATTCAATCGAACTAACCATTAATTCATTCATCCATGCATTCAAGCACCTAAATCTAGGAGAATTTAGTCATGGATTACTCTAAATCCAAGCTAAAAACCATCAAATCATGAATTACATTAAGAAATGCCTAGAAGCATCCTCTGTTTTCAATAATCGTCAGAAGTATAGAAAGTAATAGAAACATAGGAGAACATCAATGTTTAAGGTCAATATACATTCCAGAAACTCAAATCTACGTCACATTACATGGAGAAAGCTAAATCTAACTCGAAAACATGGAAGAAATGGAAGAATAGGGTCATCAGAGCACCACTGGAAACATCATAGAATTTTGGAACTATAGTCTCTCCTCTGACACCTCTGTGCATGAAACCACTCCCAGAAGCCCCTCACTCTCTCGAACAGATATGGATGATTGGAATGGAACAGAATGGCCAAATTCATCTGGGATTCACATTTTTGTATCAGGGGTCATGACACATTGTCAAGTCACATCGCGGGTTAGACACACCCAACCGGAGCTGAGGAAGATGACCCAACAGTTCACATTCAATCTGTTGTTTAGCATGGAAGGTCCATATGGTACTAGGTGGCACCATCTCTTTTAATCTCAGGCTCTCTGAATCAAGGTACCAGATCAAGTCAACTTATGTATTACGGATGCTCCAGATTGCATTGGACATTAGTGAAACGATGCGTTTCACTCAAGAGCTTGGATTAAAGCAAAGGTCATATTGATCAATAGTCTAGATGTGTCCTGCCTTTGACTTTGGTTTCTGATTCTTTTCATTTCACTTTGACCCTACAAATATCACGAACAAGAACCCTGCCTCTACTTTTCTTCCTATCTATAGCTAGCGTCGTCTTAACTTTCCATCAAAGTCCTTCCCTTAATTACAAAATGACCCAAGGATCTTTTTAATCTCTGCAATCACGTCCTTTTTCATCTTAATCCCCTTTTTCTTATCATTTCTCCTTCAAACCTATACCAAAATTATACCAAATCATGATAAAACATAATATTACACATTAATGACCATTTAATCCTTCAATTATGCTAAAATTACCAAAATACCCTCATATACTGAATTGATTCAATTAATCCAGAAGAATGCATTCCTAATTCTATTTTTTCACATTTAAAACACTAATTAAGCCTAATAATTTATATAAAATTGTGATTTATCAAGAACAAACAGGGCTGGGTCCACAAGCTCTAAGTAAAGTTATTGTAATTCCTTTTCTTTCTTTTTTTAAAATTAATCATTTGATTACTGTAATTTTGCCTCATTTGTAACTTAGTCATTAACTTTTAACTCACAAATCCACCTATAGTTTTTGAAAAATAAAGGTAACTCATCAATCTACACGCCTCATGAAAATATAAAGGTTCTTAAGAGTAGAAATACGGATGATATCCAAAGGCATTTATCAATACTTTTTGATGAACCGAGTAAGACTTTGGGTTTGTTTGTTTTCTTGTTTTGAAAACAATTTTATGTTTTTTTTAAAAAAAAATTGGTAACTTATGTTTAGATTGGTGTTTTTAAAATAAAAAATAGTAACATGTTTTTAAAAATAAAAAACCATGACGATTTTTAAACATTTTCTTATTTTTAGTTTCTTGTTTTTTTAGAAAAAATGAGGAAAGTTTTTCTTCTCTGCTTGAGGGCTTAAGGTTGTCACATATCGGCACCATTTCATTGATGACAATGGTTTCCACCACATTACCACTATCCTTACGTGAATGCTGCCAATAACGGTTGGCGTTATGTAATTCATATAGCCGATTTTATATAACGGGGATGATTGTTGAATTAATATTAAAAGGTATTAATTATAAAAAAATGAAAATATCAATTATATAAACTTTTTTATATACAAGTTGATGTTAAAGAATAATTATTTCAAACAAAATTTTACATTATTGGTTTTTAAATGTACTCTTTAGAATTTAATTAGGCAATCAAAATCACATTTTGACCCATATATTGCTTATCTTTCGAAGCTCAAATTCAATTCTTAATGTCGAGAAAGGAAAGAGACCGGCAAGCACCTCATAACTGAATCGCCAATGTATGGGAAAGAGACAAGGCAATTTTTTTTTTTTGCGTGCGCGTGTAGGACCTATAGTTGAATTATACAATCAAATTATCAAATTGATGATTATGGGTATTGTTCAGCTGATTTTCTATTACACTTGTTTCATCTACGTACAGAATTTCCTTTTGAGGACCATGAATTATAGGATTAGTAGCCGTATCTTAAATAGATGGGGAGATATGGTATATTTGTTATTATGTGTGTTGACTATGTAGTTAAATTATACAATCAAAATTAAGCTCATGGATATTGTTTATGTGACTTTCTATTACACTCTTTTTTCATCCACAGACTTTCCCTTTTGAGAAGGATGAATCATAGTACGCACACAACAAATAGACAGAAAGGAGATGTGGTAATGCTATGATCTTTGAGAGATTTTATAACTTGTCATCTTTTACTTATATTGAGGAATTCATCATGACTCTTAAACTTTCACCAAATAATCACAATTGCATACATTTGACTCATGATTTAACAAAAGTTTAAGTTTGCTCGTGCCACATCACACTTACTATTTTAATATGCACAATTTATATGTAAAAATAAGTTAAAAGAGAAGAAAATATGTTAGAATATTATCAATTTCCAAGAGTTAACAGTAATTAAATTTTTTTGATCGAATGTACTTATTAAAATTGAAGAACCTCACTTTGCATCCATTTTTTTTAAAAAAATGAATGCATTTATTTTCAATTTACTCCTGAAGTTGAAGTTATAGTCTTAGATCTAGAAGATTCACAGAGAAAAATGATAAGGGTGGAAGCTATATCATGCATCATCAATCTTAAACTGTTCATATTTCGTAATATGAAATTTGTTGGAGTCCTCAAGCATCATTCGTATAGGTGTCAACACATTGTTTGGCACCAATATCCTTTTACTTTGCCTGATAGTTGTGTCATGAATATATGGGATGAAGAAAATGTACCTAATAGTTGCATCACATATTAATTGATAAATCCTTTTGTTTCTTAAGAAATGCCACTATTTTACTACCCGAAAGCCGAAAGTGATTATTTTGGTGGCCAACAAACATGGAATTATTGGAAATTAATTACTTTTACACCAATTTTGTGCAATACAATATATCATTATCGAATCCTCAGCTTAAATGAAACCAAGTCAAGATTACGAGAAGGAATTAGGGCAATTAATCACTTGCACTTCACCTTCTGAAAGCAATAATTGATGAATACCGGGGCGTTGCTGCTGCTGTATTCTCCAAGACCTATGATCTCTCAACATGCTGTTGCTGCAATTACTACGCTCTTTTTCTATTTAACCTTCTCTAATCACTAATCAAACTATAGGCTGTTGTTTATAAATAAAATAAAATAAGCAAACTTAGCGTAAGTTGATCAATTAATAAAATACACCCTACCCTCAAACATGTGTAAATTAACTAGTTATGCTGACCCTCTTACAAGTTATGAACAAATTTGATTCATTTAGTGCTTTCATAGTTGGATGTTTTTTTTTAATTTATCAGTAGAAATTTCAATTTTGCATCGAGAAAATCAGACTAAGGCCCCAGCTAAAGAAAATAATATCTGACAAATTATATAACTTATAAATGGTGTCACTTTCACTTTTCATTGGTAAGTTATGTGATTTTTTAAATATTATTATTTTTAATTATTGTTTGTGCAAATTTTGAATTAAGAAAAAATAGTAAGGGGGTCACCAACCCCTGTGTTTAATGCAGGAAAAATGAAGTTAAATCCATGAAGAAGATATTCTTATTATAGGTCGAGTCAACAAATACAACGGGTGAAGGATTTTGTGACTTGCCGTACGAGTACGAGTGGGTCAGATTAAATAATTATTGGAGAATCTGGGAAGATAAGAGAGAAAAAGAGTCCAGTTCCATTCGATCCCTTATGCACTGTTTTTATTTATAGCCTCAATCCTTCCTTGGTATACCATTGCTAGATATTGAGGGGGAATTAGACCCTAGTTTCCTAGACGAAGTTGTTGCTATTTTCGTGGACCTGAGATCGTGCTAGTGGGCTTGGGCTTGGGCTTGCTGACTGATTCTTGCTGGTGGCTTCCCATTGCTCTTAACCTGGGGCGAGTGGTTCTGCGAGGCTTATTGGAATAGCCTGACTTACAGGAAGAGACTCTATTTCTCATGTCTGGGCTCACTAGATTGAGATACTCTATTGGGTTAATCTTAACAATTGTTCTGTTCTTCCCGATTGGGTTCTTATAATCATTTTTGGGCCCACAATTTTGACATTCGCCTGCTTTTTTTTATTTTTTATTGAAAAACACTCCATTCAATCATTAAATAATATCCTATTAACTTTTTTAAGAAAGATTAAGGGAATTACTTAATTACAACACCTGTTGTAGTATATCATTAGATTATCTATCGATTTATAAGCCATGTAAATTAGTTTAGAGAAAATAATTCATTTAACTTCCTTAATCACATCTCTCTTAAAAAAGAAGTGAGCTGAATTTTATATTGAGCACACGAGTCACTATTTAATTCAACTTGAGCACAAGCATTATAAATTCATCCACAGAGCTATGAATTAAAAGAGCTTCAAAAGCACAGAGATAATCAAGGCTCAAAAGGTTAGAGATGCATGGACGGTTTCACCAACAAATCATCATCATCATAGGCTCATCCAC
>JBAGKO010014577.1:0-11414 GCA_037177275.1 Acacia concinna | reverse complement strand
TCTTTTGTGAGAAACTCAAAGTTAGGATACTTTGAGTGGGGATTTGGATTGTAACTTGTAAGGGGGAGTGAACTCTTAAAGTGTCAATCGAGTTTGTATTGTGGCGCCATGAGCCTGTTGAAATTGGGGATTAGTGGAACTCAGTGACTACTGAGAACTGGACGTCGGTCGTGTGACTGAACCGGTATTCGCGCTTGAGTCTTGAGCTTTCGAGAAAATTTTATAACACCCAATTCACTCCTCTCTTGGGTGTAAAGTTTGCCTCAACAAAGAACAATTGGAATTGTCTTAAGAACAAGTTTTAAGATTTTTTTTCCTTGCAAGTTTTAATATAGTATTTTTTTTTACATAAAAACAATTATATTTAAGCTATCAAAGATTATTTGTGTGAAGTATCAGTGCTCTATTTTATATTTAAACTCTATATTTTAGTTTGATTCAGTTTTTTTAACTTAGCTCCTCCCTAGCCTTTTATTTTTATTTGTGTTTTTTTTAATTGCTTCTAGCTGTTAGGTTGTTTGTAATGTTTCCTATGTAGTGGGTTTATGTTCTTTGTATTGATTATATACTTACATGATATTTGTAATATGCCAATGTTTTTTATGTATCTTTTTATTTATATTTAAATTTAATTGTTTTAAGTAAAAAAATACTATATTAAAACTTGCAGGAAAAAAATTCTTAAAACTATTCATAAGACTATTTCACTTGTTCTTAAAGTGTAAGAGACTTGCAAATAAGCAATTGTTTATAAATTATAGAAAAAATAGTAATTATTAATAAATTAATTTGTCTTGTTCATATGACCATTTGACTTAATATGGGGTATGGCGATTGGGGCTCCCGTGTCGGAGCTTCAGCGTGGGCCCCACCTCCAGTGGTTGGAAAATATCCCTCCATTTTAAAAAAAAAGTCAAGGGCAACTATGTCATTTCATCCTTTGAATTAATTTCATTCTACACCCTAGGTCCTTTACTGATGTTTCAGAATCATTTGGGGTTCATTTGACATTAAATTGCTTTAGTGGTCCTTAATTAAAATTCTCCCTTTAGAATACCACTCCACCCATACTTTAAAAACGGTTACTTTGTTTCGCCAACATATTAATTTATGAACATAATTCAAATTAGGAATTAAGTAGTAAACACCATCAATTTTATTAAAATTAGACTCACTAAGAATTATCAATATTAAAATCAAAGTTTGAACAAAATAAGAAAAAATAGTGAGCTTGTTTGAATGGCTATATATGATGATTTGGGTATGGGTTAAAACAATTGAGGGTGGAATCTTTCTTCACTTGGAAGAATTTTTGGCTACTTAGGGATGAAAAAGCCACTTGATCCTTAATAGCTTTCTTTGTCTTTTAAGATTTGGAAGACAATGAATCGCAATTAACTCTAGGAAAAAATTCCACATTTGAATTTACAAAACCCTAAAAAAGCTTGATAAGATTTGAAAAGGATTTAATGGTGATTCATGGGGAATCTAGGTTTTGGATGTTTGGGAGAAAATACCAAAATGCCCCCAAGTTAATTTATTTCATTCTCTAGCATTCCTCCTCCTCCTCCAACTTTTCTCTCTCTAGCCTTCTTCCTCCTCCTTAAATTGCGATTGCCATAGAGTTGTTGAGGTTGAGTAAAGATGCTCCTTCAATCATAAGTGTATAAGAGGAGGAAGATGCAACTTGAGTGGGTTGTGTAGAAGGAGCAATTTTTTGGAATAAAAATCCCCAAGAAGATCCTAAGAAATAATGAAGCAAAGGGAGGAGGAAAAAAAAGCATACATGGTTTGTTTGTGGGGTAGAGGAGGGAGGAGAAGAAGAAGCAACATGGAGTATTTAGATATTGAATCTAGAAAGCTTAGTATGGCAAGGAGACAATTCTTTATTAATTTATTGGAAGGATTTGTCTTTTATGGGGTTTGGGTGGATCTCACTATAATGTGCTCGGGAGGGAATTGTGATAAAACATTAGGCGGAGGTAGTTACTATCATAAAGAATTTGGTTTTTTGTAAATTTCATTACTAAACTTGTCATAACCATTACAAGTGTTAGTAATGGTGACATTTTATTATATGTAATGTATATGGAAAGGAACATGTTATCTAGGGGAATGACAAGAAAGAATTGGATGTAGATTGAATCTTAATGTTCACTTGTTTTTTGACTATATGTATTATGATTGATGTCATGAAGAATTTTTTTTTTCTGTAAAGACCTTTACAGAACTTGTCATTACCATCACAAGTGTTGTTAATAGTGACATATTATAATGAGTAGTGTATATGGGAAGGAATATATTCTCTAGTGGAAATGACAAGAAAACATTAGGTGAAAGTGGAATCTTAATGCTCACTTATCATTTGACTATATTTACTGTAGTTGTTGTGATAAAGGATATGGTTTTTGTCAATGTCTTTACTAAACTTGTGATTCTCATTACATGTTTTGTTAACAACGAAACATTAGCTTTGCAAATGCCAGGCCCAAAACTTAGTCAAGCCTTTCCCTTAATGTCAAAAGTTATTAATTAATGTTAGATCCCATGTTTTGACAATAACCAAACCCATATTTAAATTTAGAATTATAAAGAGTTTTTGAGTCAAAATCATATGTTAAAAGATTTTAGAAAAAATTTATTATTTTTTCTCAAACTCAAGTTTTCAAAGGAGTTTAATAAAGAATTTTGACATGGAAACTTGAGTCTTCAATTTAAGCAAACCTGAGTCTAGTTAGAGAAAATTGATAGTTTTGGGGAGCTATAATGACATGCTTCAAAAGCGAGTGACTTACTTTGAAAGCATCCCAAGACTCGAGTCTCGGAAGACTTACACAATGAATCACTTGTTGTGTAAGCCATTTACAACAACGAGTGACTCACCATTGTAAATGTGACTTAGACTTGAGTCTGGGTCACACCCAAGACTTAAGTTTGGGCACTCTTTACACAACGAGTGACTCACTGTGTCAAAAAGTCCCAAACCTGAGTTTGGGTCCAAACTTAAGTCTTCATACCTTTCAAAATTCATCGAAACTCAAGTGCATTGATCTTATTAAACTCAAGTATAATTCTATTTATACTAAGTTTGCTTTTCAAAATAAACCCAATGACTCAAGTTTATCTTTCCCTTAGACTCAATTTTTCCAATTATTGATTTCATAAATATTCTCGAAAACTCAAGTCTTCTTCACAAAACTTGAGTTAATCTTCAAAATCTCTTTATTGATCAAAGGATTTATTTTATTTGAACAAATATTAGGAGAGAAACTAGATCTAAATATTCTATTGATCTTTCTCTTCATATGAGATATTCTTTTGAAAAGTGTTAAAATCAAGTTTAAACATTTTATAAACTCAAATCTACGGGCTCTCAAATACATTTTTGTAAATGTCATTAAAGAGAAACTCAAGTTTTTCCACAAAACTCGAGTCTCTTATGATATGTTCATAAACTCAAAAATAGAGCATCACAGGGTAATTTGAGAATCATTAATGTGTTTATGTTATTGATACCCACTTGTTAATAACTATTGCTCAAGCTTTCTCACATGATAAATAATAGATTACAAGTGGCAATCTATAGATAGAAGCTCAAAATTATAAAAGCACTTTATGTGTCAGAGCATTAAATGTAACAATAAATGCCAACTACCAACTGCATAAGAAGATGAAGAACATTCTCTCTTATCACAATGGCTAGTATTTCTTCATTAGAGGATAAGTCTTCTTGTCTTACAATAGCTCCAATCTGAGATAACCAACGAACTTAAACTGACATTCAAATAGTCATATGGACACTTCAATAGTCCCAGCTGTCACCAACCTCAGAGACACTATAAGAGAATAAGAAATTTAAGACAATCAACAAATGAAAAAAGCAAAAATTTATTATTCTTACTATTTCATTAAGTGTTGTCTTAAAGTCTTAGCCTTGATTATTATTGAGCATCAGTGTTTATCTATCTACTTTGTGAGAGAGTCTTAGCAAAAGTTTATCAAATCTCTTGTGAGATACTCAAGGTAAAGGAACCTTGAGTGGAGACTTGGATTACACATTGTAAGGAAGATTGATCTCTTAAGTGTTGAATTGATTTGTACTAAGGCATCAAGAACTCATTGGAATCTTAGAAGTTAGTAGAAACTCAAAGGTATACTGAGAAACTTGACATAGGTCGAGAGATAGACTAAACTAGTATATTGTTTTAGATTCCAATATGTGTTTAGAGTATAATTTTTTTAATTACCCAATTCACCCTCCTCTTTTGGGTGAAAAGCTAACCTCAACATTTGATTAAACCCATTACATATTTCGTCAACACCATTATTCATTTCATTAAATCATTACTTTGTCACAACCCAAAACTCTTAGTCAAGTGTTTCCTCATTTTGTCAAACCCATTACTCATTTTGTAATCCCCATATTTATTTCATCAAAACCGTTAATTTTTTATAGCACAAAACTTAGTCAAGCCTTTTACTCAATTTGACAAAAGTTATTGATATAGTGAAAATCATTAGTAATTTCGTCAACACCATTATTCATCATCAAAACCATTACTTAATTTGTCACAACCCAAAACTCTTAGTCAAGCCTTTTTCTTATTTTCTTAGTTCTTATTAATTTTTTTTCAAATACATTACTTATTTTGTCAAACCCATTACTCTTTGTTGAACTTGTTAACGATTTAGTTAAGGCCACCGCTAATTTAGTCATTTCCATAACAACATTTGTGTATAAGATTGGTAAACATCAGCATACAATAACTATAAATGATAATGACAAGTACAGTAATGACATTTGCAATAAACTAGACTTAGCATTGACAACAATGGAAAGTACATAACATACCTTCTTCTTGATCCTACCAACTTTGCCCTTTTTCTTCCTCGACGGAGACTTCATTCTCTCTTATAGTCTTCAGCGAGTGTTGTTTATTCACCCTTTACCACAGTCACCATTAGAGTTTGTTGTAATCACTTCTAGAAACCACTGCATGCACCATTGTCCTTACTTTACCACCACCATATGTCTTCACTATCAGGATGTTCATCATCATCACCATGTCAACCCCTCCTCTCTCTTCCCATCGATTTTCCAAATTCCTCATTCTCCCCTAAAGAACCCACAACATTCATATATCGTCTCATCAGATTCTACACCTTGACTTATTTTCTATGGGTGATTGCCATTTTGAAGAAGCTATGGCGATACTAAAGAGGAAGAGAGTAAGAGCGGGAGAGGAGAGAGAAAGAGAAGTGGGGTGTAAATTACCTGAGGGACATTTTGGTAAAAACACATAAATTTTAAAATCCAAGATTCCTACCATAAAACTTTTCTATCTTTTGCAAGTGTTAACAAACTTTTTTGGGTTTTGAAAATTAAAATTTTATTTAAGTGTCTTTTTCCCTTAACTCTAAGAAGATACTCTATAGTCTTAATATGTGACTTGCTATTGGCTAAGTGAAAAATATTTATAAAAAATGTTGATACTCTTGCCCTAAAAGAAAGAAATAGGGTTTTACTTGAAAGAAAACATGAAAGTGTTTTGGAAACTTCATTTAAATTTTCTTTCATTTCATCACCTTTGCTTGAGTATGAACATTAACCTTATTATGAGACAAATAAGTATATTGTCAACATTTAATTATATTGTTCTACACAATAAGATGTGAAAGTAATTGAAATTTTTTTATTGCTCTTACTCTCAAAAAAAGAATTAGTGCTCTAAACATTTGTGCTACCTTGAACAAAGCACTTGAATAATATTTTAGGAAAATTTGAGTTTGTTTGATTCTATTACCTGTTTTTTTCCATCAAAAACTATTTTATAAAATTGTTTTTAAAAACAAGTTTTGGAAACCAAAAACAAACTTGTTTGGGCAATTGTTTTTTAAAACAACTTTTAGAGCCAAAAAAACTATTTGAATGACAGTTTCTTAAAACAAGTTTTGGGAAAAAAACTATAAAAAAAATACAATCGAATGGTTTTGAACCAATTCTTCTTATTATCAAATTAAATAAACTAGTCAAATTAAAAATAAAGTAAATGACCAATAGATAACACAGTGTCAAAAATAACATGATTAAAGTTTACATGGATATTGTTTTAAGCAAAGTCTCAAAAGCAAACATATAATTTATATAATTATGATGATGTGCCACATCCTAGCAGAAATTTGATCACGAAGTGATCATATCTCTATTGCGCTTTGATCAAATAGTCTATACAAGTTGTCAAATTCTAACTTGTACTTTCTGCACTCCTATCTCCTGTCAAACTTTTAATTTCTAAGTTTGTGCTTAAGATTAAATCATCCACTTGTGTCATATCCAAGTTCTCCCATTGTGTAAACAGTAAATCACGTTGATTCAACTTGTGTAGATAATTATGAATAGCACAACATGCCACCACTATCAGACATTATCTTGAAGGTTTGTATGGTGGCATTAATTTTATAATAAGAAACTAAGCTTTCAAAACTTCAAAGCATTGCTCAATCATCATTCTTAATGAAGAATGTATATAATTAAAAAGCTCTTTAGCATTTCTAGCTTGGTGACCTCTATCATGGTATTCTTATGCATGATATATTTCTCTTCTACATGGTGGAACAAAACCACTAATGTAAGAATATCAAGAGTCTACAAGCACTACTACAGAGTTGTCTATATTTGATAGTTGTTTTTACCCATATATGGCAGTTTCTAACCGCCATATATTTTAACGCCATATATATATATGATGGTTTTCTAGTGAGAAACATCATGTATGTGCCACTTATAAATGACGGTTGTTAAATAACAACCACTATATATATAGATATATGACGGTTGTTTTCCTTCTCTGTTTTACAAGACCAACCATCATCATTTTATCTTACAGTTCATTTATATTGAGGCCCTCGGAGAATCTTATGCCCTCTACGGATCAATGTCTAGCTATTTATGATTTTATTATATTAAACTATCATCTGAAACAGTATACATTGATCCTGAAAGGATAGAAGATTCATCCAGAGAGCTTAATAAATAGATTGCAAAACTAAAATGATGATGTTCGATCTTGCAAAATAGATGAATATATAAGGGCAACAAACAAGAAAAATAGGGATCTAAATAACGTAACAAAAGTCTCACTTTTATGCATGCACGATTCACCACATACACAATTTAACCCACTACACAACAATCGATGACCCACGCGATATATAAGCTGAGCGCACATCATACCCAAATCTACTGTAAAGTGTGCAGATCAATTAGATATTCATAAAAAATTTCAGCACTAAATGATAATAACTACACTTAAGGATAGAAAGTTCTCACATTTATGTGATTCACCACAAAAATAGCAAAGTTCAGAAGAAATAACAGGACTTCCCTACAACGAGCGCACAGCAAAATAACAAAGTCTGTCGTCTATTATAGATTAGATCTACCATGTTAGCATGTTCGCAGAGAGGTAGACACAGTAGACGTACATCAGAAGAGCATGAACAAAGGCAAATCTAGGTGGGTATGTCGGAAGTGGGCTGTGGTGGAAAAGAGTATGTGACGATTGAAATTTGCTAAGTATGAAATAAAGTGTAGTTAGAACAGGATTTTAAAGGCATTTATATGGTGATTGTTAAAGAAAAACCGTCAAATATGTTCAATTATATATGGCGGTTTTTAAAAACCGCCATATATATGTGATGGACGTATGGCGCTTCAATTTCTGTATCTTCATATATGAAAAACCGCCATATATATTTCTCACATTTATGGCATTCTTTTGAAAAAACTGTCATATATATGTAGGCGGGGCGTTGATTCAATCGACCTCTCTTAACTGCGATATATACATCATCATATATACACAATTCTGTGGTAGAGAAGATAAAATGATCCTACAATAATTGCAAAATATTGATTTAGAAAAGGACAAATGGCATATAAGAAGGAGGATTTTATTTTAAATTATATCTCTGGGAGGCCATGGGAAATTTGCTTCAGGATTAGTCATTGCCTCTAACAAAACTTTCGCATCATAGACCTTCCCATCCTCAATAAACGTAAGTGAACATCATATTTAAGTCACATATGCACATAACATTTTGTGTAACAATTGTCTTTCTTCCTCTACATGATGCTTGCTTTCCAGAAGGCACCTGGGCAATTATGTGTACCATCAATTGCACCTACACAATCCTACATTCGAAACACACGCAGTTATGAGAAAAAACTAGTACTAAGTAAGACATACATATCAATGATTAAGATTAAGATTTACCTCAAGGATGAAGATATAGATCCCTCAAGGCTGTTCATTTCACTACTTGATAAGTTACCATTTACATCTGTTATGCATGCATATTTGGGGGATTTGAAGGAATCTGCCAAACACAGAGCATGAGAATATAATTTGCATTTCAACAAACATGTACAATTCATTTTTTAAAAGAAAAAAACTAACACTTCTTCTTTTCTCATGATGATAAGATCTATATCATGAGCATATTGTTCACATCGATAAGCAACAAACAAAAACTATAGAGAATAAGGGCCATCAATAAGAAAACAGCCATGGAGCCACACCAAAACCATTTGCAGACATACCAAGGTAACATTGTATTTCTATCATTTTCAGGTTGGGGCAATATTCCTGAAGACCTAGGAAAATAGAGAATAATTCTTCCGGACATGTTTGAGACTTAATTGGAATTTTGGCTAAATGAAGGCTGACTAGTCAAATTTGATTATGAAAAATACTCATAAGCCTCAAATAATTGAACAAATTAGGGAATATGAGCTTAAGAATTATGGGAAAAATACCCGGATAATAAGGATGTTTCTTGAAAATTATGGGGACAATACATAAGGACCAAGTATGAGCTTAAGAAAATGTGAAGAATTACTCCCTAGTAAACATCAATTTAACCATGATGTTTGCTTGATATTGATGTTTGATTCCTTTTTGCGAGCATTGCTAAAGTCAAATGCTTCTACTCTTAGATTGGGCGCTAAGTTCCCTAATCCTAGGCATTTTGAACCTTTTAGTGTTATCATGGAACATTGTTCTGCCCTAGTTCATGCTCAGGGCAACAAAGGGAAAGTTTCTATTTCTTAATGATGTTGTGTATAAAAAAGTTGATTTTGAATTTGCAAATTGCATATTTTATGGTTGAGTATGATCACATAAATAAGTGTTAGTTGAGAAGGAAACCAAATAAAGGGTGAGATTAAAGAACTAAATGATACATTTAACATAATATTGTAGAGTGAGAAAATAAATATCGCTAAATTAGAGGATAAAAAAGCAACAATGGTTAATCTTTTAAGGAGAAATTTATGAAGTTGAATGAATGGATTTGTATTGTACAAGTTAGTGTTTAAATTGGTGAGTATATATAGATGCATATTTACATGGATATGCAATGTAAAAGTTTTCAAAGACTCTAATTAAGTATAAACACAGTTAAAATATCAGCCTTTGAAATCAATAAGAAAACCATTACTTGAATATAATGTGTGCGCGCATATATAAATATGCACCACCCATTCCCTTATTCAAACAAAGTTGCACATTCAAAATCTGTTCGTTTGGCTCCATAAATTTCTCCCTCTAGTAAGACTCAGACCAGCCTTATGTTTTTCATCATCCAAGTGACCATTTTCATTACTTAGCTCAACAATAGTATTTCTAATTTCTTTACCTCAGCCTTTGTTTTGGTTTCCTTCTCAACCAATACCTCCTCACTTGATTATACTTAACTATACAAAACGTAGTTATCCATTTCTAAATGTGCTCGACACTATTAGTGGAGCTAAGGAAGTTGATGTTATGAAGATCTCTGAGGCCCCCAATTTTATATATAATTTCATATCTTAATTATGGCATTTATCATGCCCTTATGGGCATAATCACATTTATTACCTTTAAATTCTAACTTAAGGCTTAAAATGTCTAAATTGCCAATACTTTGTGATTACCCATAGATAAATGATTCCTTGGTACAAAAGATGCTACTTGGAGATGATTTAAATTATTGTGGGTAAATCTATAAGCATTGAAGATTAGAGTTAGAAAGAAACTTAAGGACCAGAATTCAAAGTCAGCTTACTATATGTCATTGCCATAGTAAATGCATCATAATATGCTTTTTTGCATTATAGATCTAGATCACTCAAATATGACCCACTAAGCTTAACCCAGTTCAAAACATGACTTTGCATTAGAGAGTAGAAGGCCCATCGATCAGGGAGCCACCACGTGGATTCACTAAATCTCCATCATTTTATTGCCTTTTCTTACTTTATCTCATATCCCGTTATTCCCATTTTTTTCTACTTTCTCGTTCCAAAAATCCATCCATCCTCCTTGGTTCTCCATGGCTATGATTTTGAGCTACAATTTGGAGCTTTGGTTGAGCCTATGCATAGTAAGAGGACCTATATATCTATTGAGTTGAGGATGGTGACTTGGTTCTAGACTTAAAATAGGAGAGTTTACTTGTTCAACATCTATTTTTGATTGAGACTGTTTCTGTCGCTTGATTCAGTTCGTTAGATGATTGCACCAATAGTGTAGTATAGGGGAACCAATCGTTCTTCTCGAGGAGCTCTATTTGGAATTCCTAGGTTATTAATTGGTTTATTAGGGGTTTTTGGTGCAAATAAATAAACTAAACTAAAAAGAACTATTTTTGGTATTTTTAGGTTTAAAAGGATGGTTTGATTTGGAAAAGGGTAATATGATGGGCTAGTCTCTTAATGGTGGTCGCTCGGTTATTCTCGCTCTCTCAAAAGATTTTGGGAGTTTTAAATCTCCAAGTTCTTATTAAAAACCCTAAGCAATCGCTTAGGTCCAATGATTTAATCAATGAAAACTTTCATAGGATCCCAGGTTAATTAACTTTAATTAAAACATTGTTATGTTCTCTTAGAGTACACTTAAGATGGATGGATGGATGAATACCTCGAATTATCAATCAACAATCCGAGGATTATGCGTGAGAAGAAGAATTAATCACGATCATGAAAATTAAACTAATCACACATAAAAGTCTTTAAACTCATATATAAATAAATAATGAAATTCATACATCAAACTTGTATAATCAATCCAGATCTCAGTTACAATCGTAAACAAATTCTCAAAACTCAATCAAACTTCCTAGATCTAGAGAATTTCATAAAGAAGAAGAGAATTCAGAAATCTAAATTGGAAAATCTACTCCCCTAGTTATTACACCTTTAGAGCTCAAGTCTCGCTCCCCATCACCGAGAGACTAAAGTGGTTTAGCCTCTCATGGCTTCAGATCTAGCAATCTAAATTTTTGAGCGCCTTCTTTTGACTTGGAGTAAAAGTAATCTTGTGAAATCACCTTTCTACCCTTCATTAATTGTAGTTGGCCACGTTTTTGCTCTT
>JBAGKO010014569.1:0-11414 GCA_037177275.1 Acacia concinna | reverse complement strand
TAAATTTCACCTCTTTATATATTGCTATTTTTAAAAAACTACAATATATGTTTCACACATATATATGGCATTTATTTTTAAAATTGTCATATTTGTCAAGAGTGGGCGTCAATTCAAATTCCACCTCTATATACCTGGCGGTGTTTCCAATAGCCGTGATATATGGAGCGTAATATATACATAAATCTGTGGTAGTGTTTTCACAATACTAGTGATGCTTTTGACAAAATGAAGGCACAAGTACTTGAGCAAATTAAGTTACTATAACCCTGGGTATTAACCAAATTTGTAATGGGCTTCACTGAGATAGTAATAGATTTGACTATACTCGTTATGGTTTTGACAAAATGAAGGAAGGAGTAACTTGAGCAAATTGATGAAATATACATGTCATTGTACCCAAACACCATGGCTCTCTCAATATATATTAGTTACAATTTACTGACATAATTACCAAATACATATCATAATGTTTTATCATTAGCGAAAGTGGTAATAGCATTGACAAGTTCATTAAGGGGATTTACCAAAAACTAAAACTTCATGACAACAAATAATATACCTATAGTTAAATGACAAGTGAATATTAAAACTCCAAATACCTATAATGTTTTCTTGTGATCTCTACCAGAGAACATAATCTTTGTCACTATACATTATTTACTAAAAGAATATGGTATATGCCAAAATGTTTCTTACCAAAATTATATGAAGGGATCCAAGTCATTTGTCTATAAACCAAAATATAACCTCCCAAAATATTTATGCAGACACATGGACATCCAGCATTAACTTGGGTTTGGATTTTTGTAGGTTCTTCTTGTGTGGCCTAGTTGATGACATATGGTGCAATGATATATTTTCTTGATTTGAAACTATAACTCTTTACTCACAACCCTTGGCCTTCATGGTGGTCAACTAGTCTTGGGAGGTAAAAGGAACCTTTGCATTGCTATATTTTCTTGCCGATAATCATTTGGATTTGACATGTCTATTGTCACAACTAGTATCATAGTCCTTCTATAAATATTTTGATGTGATGCAAGCTGAAGCACTCATCAACATAATCATACACATTGCCATAAACAGTCATTATAGCTACACAATCATGTGCACTTATGTAATAAAAACTCCACCTTTAATGCTCTAGCATTTGTTTGGACCTTCGCCTATCCACCTCCATATAATTCAACATTCATTTAATCAATTCTAGCAACATTTTCCCTTATTTCAACTTCTATATTTGGCCTTACACCATTTTTCCATTGACTTGTGGACTTGCTTGCTGCATAAATCTTTTTTGCAACTTTGTCATAGTAGTCATGGATAAGTTGGCAACATTATAATGTCTCTCCTATACCATCCAAGCAATGAATGACTTAGCAAGGTTAGTCTTTATTTTATCCCAACGTTTAAATGAGACCTTGATCATAGCCCACATTTGAATATCACCATGATTGATCAGCCACTCATATATTTCCTTATTGAAAAGCCTAAGGTGTTCTATTATAGTATTGAAGTCACTATCAAACCTTGCATATACAATTGCATCAAGTCTAGTCCTTTTTTCCCTCCTTCCTCAATTGTCTTCCTTTTACCTCTATTTAATTTAAGTAGTGTTGTGCTAGAGTTCTCCTTAATGTGCCTATAACAATATGCATGCCTCTGACCTCCAAATACTCCTAGGATAATTAGCAATTATTGCATTGTGACAGTTGAAGACAATTATTATTTTCAATGAACCTAATATCTTCTTAATCATCAGAAGGAACCATGTCCAATTCTCATTTATCTCTCTTATAACAACGGCAATGACAAACGACAATAAAGTTCCCTTGACAGTCCAGTTCAATGGCTTCCATTTATGTACAAAATAGGTATGGCACCAATAATGAACACTTCTATACAACAACCATATATAATGAATACATGTTCAAAGGTGTTGTTCCTACTAGCCACTCATTTAGCCACAATTTTGTCCTCACTTTCCTTCAACCTTTCACATGTCCATGGTATTAACATGTATGTCTATTTAGGTCAACCATAGATGTCCTCCACTGCCTTCTCCTTTACCTTGTATGCTTGCTTATAAGTAAGTTGCACACCATAATCTCTTGCAAAACTCTTGCTGATTTCATTTGGATACTTCTATATGTGATTTCTAACCTCTTCAAAATAATTGATGATGTCAAGGTAGCATTTCTAGCATGTGTCACTTTAAGATTGTCATAGACTATATGAACATGTTCTTTTATGTATTTCATCAGGCTATATGAACGTGTTTTGTTGTGTATTTCATCACATGGAGGGAAGGAGTACCCTTCCCTGTTCCCCTCGTAATTATCCTCCATGGACAATCTTCAATCTTACATTTAACATACACACATTATTTTGAATTCTTCACATATATGTTTTCAAATTTGTGTGCAATACTAAACTTATGTAGCATCTTCCAGAACTCATCCACATGTAGAAATGTTTTGTTCACTCCTACCAACACTTCCTTCCACTTTGTCAAGCTCGTCTTAGGCATAGGTGTTAGTGTACTCTCAACTCCACATGGAGGGCTTAGGAGAGGTCTTCATTTGCATTCATTTGTTAAATATTCAATACCCTTTAAATAAAACACAGGCTTAACACTAAAACACATTTTCTCTTCAAGTCCCATGAATAGGTAAGCCCTACAATCATAATGACAAATTATGTAAGCATATTACCAACAATAGTATCGAAAATAACCAATTCCCAACCATAAAAAACTGTCACATACCTTTTTGTGACATTTGTTTTTACTCTTACATTAGTCATACCTTTACATGCTACATGTAACATTCTAGTTTTTATTTCTAGAATTTAAATAATTTTATTATGAAATTAATTCATTGTGAATGAGGTCTTACCATGAATTTAATTAAATAAAGAGAAGTTATTCCAATATGTGGTATGTGAAAATAAAGGATAAAAAATTATTAGAAATTAAATGAGAAGAAGAAAAAATGAATGAATGATTGAAATGTAAAAATAAAAGAAGAAGAAGAAGAAGAAGCAACGAATGTGTTGTGTGTAAATGAGGGGTGGGTGTGAGATTCTTATTAAAAAAAGGGTCAAGGCCCTTGTCCATTACACATGGATGTTTTAATTTAAAACACCACCCTTGCGTCATTTGAGAATGGAGAGGCAAAGACGGGGGGAGAGAGAGAGAGAGAGAGAAGAGAAGCAGGGAGTCGTTTTCTCCAACGTCACTGCTGTTTAGGTTAGGCATATTATTTTATGCTCATTTAGGTGCCTTAAACCACTTCTTTTCACTAAAGTTCCTTCATAAAAATTGTTCTACTCATTCTGCTATTTCTAATGAATGTATTTTTATGTGGTTAGAACAAATTTCTATGTTTGAGTTTTAATCAAGTGTTGGATTTTAACAATATAAGATTATAGAATTGTATAACTATTTTAGTAGTCAATTTCTATGTGGTTAGATTTATTTATTGGTTGTCTTGAGAATTTAAAATTCAATTTCTTAAAAAGTTAGGGTTTTTGATATATACATGATATTCTCACCGGTTAAACTTAGGTTAGATAATTGAACTGGACTTGTTGGAGGTATTATTGAATTTTTTTATGACTTAGATTTGGAATTTAAACTTAAAATTTGAAGGTGGAAATTTTAATGGAATTCTAAATTTGAGAGTTTTGGTGTTTTTGTTAAAGTAAACTATTTTGAAGTTGTTAAGGATTTAATTAAGTGATTTGAATTAGTGGGGAAAATATAAATTTGTGTTTAGAAGATTGGTCATGGTTTATAGAAGATTTAAGAATTTTTCTTTTTTTGGGATTACAAACTCTAACTATTTTCTGTAGTTAAATATTGTGGTAAATGTGTGTGTGTGTGTGTGTGAATCATGAATAATATATATATATATATATATATATATATTTATAGTGATATATATTATTAGTAAATTACCCAAACAACTCTTTGATTTATTAATGTTGTTATGCAATTGTGTAGATTAAGTGTGAATTGTTGGTGTTGCGCATGAGGCTTATTGTTTGTGGTATTATCTCATTGTTTGGCGAGATGTAACTAATTTCCACTTGTCATAGATGCTAATGTCTTGCTTTTGAGTGAATTTTTGGGTAAAATGAGATAGTAGGATGAGAAAGATTTTATGATGGTATATTATATTATAGTATTGAGGAAATGTATCCTATGAGATTTTGGATTTGTTTGTGATTGGTTAGGGAGAACAGAGATGATACTATCACATGATAAGACCTCCCATGGTACACATTGGATTGGTTACTCGTCTCTAATGGGATAGGCCTACTGGCTCATTTATTCGTCCCTATTGGGATAGGCCTCCATGTCTCATTCGTCCTAAAAACAAAGGATAGGCTCTTGTAACTCTTTTCATTCCTAAGAAAAAGAAATTGGCCATTGTGGCTTATGTGTACATCTCTATAATGATGGAGATAAGCCTTCATAGGCTTTTGTGTTACATACCTCTTGTAGGAGAGTCTTGAATGAGTTAAGGTGTTTAATTTTGAGATTGTGGTTGATGTTATATGTATTTAAATTTTATACTCCACCTGACCTACCTGCTTAAACACTTGTGTTTGTATATCTCCTTAGAGAGAAACTCAAATGAGTTAATCTGTATAGTTGTGATTTCTCTGAATGACATTACATGCATTAATATTTTCTTTTCCACTTGATACCTCATTAGCACATGTTGGTATGTATAATGAGTTAGAATATTGGTTACTAAGGCTTTTGTCTCATCCTGTTACTCTTAACATTTTTCAGGTGATAATTCACATGTTGGGACATCAAGGAGAGCTCCTAAAGCATAGATATCGCTTCAAATATTTGTATAGCCTCTTTTGGTTTATTATGTGATGAATTAATGTATATTGCCACTCATAAGGCTCATATTTTGGTAACCTCTGATTTAACTATATACTTTTGAGTAGACTGTCACTAGTTGATGTGCTAGTAGAAGGCCTGAGGCCTTTTTAGGATTACATGTTATTGGATGCAAATCCATAAACTTATATTTTAGAAACATCCTAATTGTCATATTGTGATTGAGACATTATAGATAATTTTAGATATTATCATGGATGACTTTAGTTTGAGTTCAGAAACTCTTTAAAACCATGATATATGTTTGAATGGTTAATTAAACTCTTTCTACCATAGTTAGCAATTTCAAATATAAGTTAAATTATTCATTTAAGTAAAATATTTTACACTACATACACATGCGCACTATTGTCATTATACTGAAACAGATTTTCTACTTCAAAATCATCAATGAGATCTATTATTGTCTTCTCATCAAAGCTTAAAATACATTTAATGTTACTTCGACTACTACCTATATCAAACTATTCTCCTATCATTACCCTTATTTCATCAACTATCATACCCTCTTTTATGGACTTGACCCTTACACTCCTACCATCATATTTAACTTCACCTTCCACAGTGGTTACAAACTTCTCCCAACATAGAAAAAACAAATTAGTGACTTCGAAGGAGGTATTGCTCTAATATGCAATTTCATCGTGCATGCTAACTGAAAACAAACATAAGCATTTAATAATAATGTTAGTTATACAGCAATCATATTTCATTACTATAAAAAAAATCTCCACAATACACCCACATGAACTATTAACAACTTCCTTAAAGGGTTTAACTATTCCAATATTACAATTACCAACAAATTTCAACATTTTCTAACAGTATCACCACTAACTCATTTATTTCATCATGTTCATCACAGCCTAATTGTTTTTCCGTACAACCAAACCATCTTCCCCAACTATTTATACTGTAAAACACCACAAACCAATAAGTTATTCATAATAAACCCTCTCACATCTAACCATAAATATATTCATAATGAACACCGCACCATGCCGTACTTACAGAAAGTCTAAAGCTTTAATCTCACCCACCTTTTAACCCACTGACCTACAACCAACAACCACATTAAATTTCCATGATTACAGTTCTCTATTTATTATTCAATCCCCTCATTCACAACACTCACATAAATATTCTCTAACATACCATAATGAAAGTCATCTCATGTACAACCCCCTCTTTTTAATGTTGTTATACCTTCCAACCCATATGAAAAACACTCAAAACCCACCAAAATAAAGAATTAGAAGAAAATAGCCATTAGCAGATTATTAAAGCAATGCATAATGCTTGTCAAAATTACGTATACTTTTATCACAATCATTCTCTTCAAGGTTTAACTATTCCCTCCTTTGTCACCTTATTGTCCCAAGCTCCTCTCAATCATCATAGTACGTTTTTATACAAAGCACAACCTCACTCATTTTTAATATGAAAGGGGCATTTTGGTCTTTTGATCATAACTTAGAAAACCAAGACTCCCCTTTGTCACCAATCTATCATTTCCAAGTGTTAGCATGCCTTTATGGGTTATGCAAATTCAGATTGTATTTAACAGAAATTTTCCCATAATAAAATCCACCTATTTTAGTTGAGAAGGAATTAGACACAAGAGAGGAAGAATTTTTGCTTCAAAAGTGCTTTTTAATTAAGATTATGCAAACATAAATCACTTCTCATCAAAATCACTTTTGTAATAAAATTAAACATCCAAACAAGATTAAGGGTGAATTAGGGAACCTTTAACAATGTTTTAGCATTTTACTAGATAAAACTCATCACATATTTATCTCCTTCAATATAAAATCACTTAAACTAAGTTGTTGCAGAAAAAGTAATGAAGCTAAAATAGGTGTGGAAATAAAAGGGTATTGCTAGAAATCATAAATGAAGAATTATAATATTTAAAAAAAAACATGTTATATTGTACATGATCTCTATCCTTTGATCCTTATATCTCTCTTCTATAATACTCGTAGCAATTGTTTTGCGAGCAACCATTTTTAGATAACATAGTTGTGTTTATAAACGCCGTTAGTGATTTAGTGTATTCCGTTTACCTTAATACTGATAAATATCAACATCCATATTTATCACTCACTTTTGGCTATCATAATTATTTATCACTCTCTTTAATAATTCAATATCAATATTTTATATTTTATATCCATAAATTATTAGTTGACCCCATGATTCAAAGAGTTATCATAATAATAATTTAACCCATAAATCAAGGAGTTATATAAATCATGATTTAAAATAAATATGCAAGAAGCTTAATTTCTAAGAAATATAGTTGGCCCCATGATTATAGTAATGCTTATATATATTAACTTCATCAATGTATTATGTTTTATGTTCTTCGTTCTTTATTGTGTGATCTCAATTCTTCATCTCAATATCATGGCAAGCTGTCCTTATGAACTCATTAGGGATATTGACGACTACAACAATACCTTAGCTATCATTGCTTGGATTATTAGGAAGTAAATGATCACTATTACAAAAAGAAGTAAAAGTGATGCACTTTTTGTGACACTTATTAGAATAAGTGCCATAGCTTTTACTTGAGTTTTTTTCCCCAAAATAGTAGCTAATATAGTGATTTTTAGGAGAAATGCCATAGCTGTTAAAAACCTTCCATGTCACTTTTTTAAAAAAGTGCCATAGGAAGTCAAAGCTTGTGGATTTTTTAAGTAAAAAAGAGTTAGTTAATTAATTAAGTGCCACATTAGAGCTTTTCTATTAGCTCTTAATTTAATATAAAATATCATAAAATAACTTTATATTTATTACAAAACTAATAGGTAAGTTTTATTTAATTTTTTGTGCAAAAAAAGTTTTACTTAATTTTAAAAAGCTATCAATTAAAAATCCCTCAGCATAGGGGGCACTTAGTCAAAGGAGACAACGGAGCTAAGGGTTATGGGTGCCCCTTGGGGGGCACTTGTAATAATTTGTTGTAATACTTTCTAATTTTGATAATTTTTAGCTTTTGTAGTAACTGCTATTGATGAAAGCATTATAAGACAACAAATTAAACAAATAATTATTTTACTTATGTAATTCATCAATAACAACTACTACAAGAGCTAAAAATTCTAACAAATTCATATTTTTACACACAATTATTTACCATAAAATATATTGAGGGAATTAAAATATTTACTACAAATAAATTAATATAAAAGATATTGACCAAACTAACATACGCTATTTACCATATAAAATTAGAAACTATTACAAAACAATAAATTAAACAAATAATTATTTTATTTATGTAACTCATCAATAACAAGTATTGTCAGAGCTAAAAATTATAACTACTACGTATTTTTTTATACAATTATTTATCATAAACCATATTCAAAAAATTAAAATATTTACTACTAATAAATTAATGTAAAAAATGACCCTAACAAACCTATTTACTACAAATACAATTTTAATTTGTAGACTAAAAACAAAACAAAAAAGACTTAATGATGATTACAAGTCAAGTAAAGAGTTGAATTTCAACCTAACCCAAAACTGGAAAAAATATTAAAAATTTGTAAAGAAAAAAATGATTTTGTGGTAAGAATAGGGTAGAGACAAAACTTGTGTTGACAAAGAGAACAAGAAAAACAAAAAACTAGTCGTGCAAGAGACAAGGAGAACATATCAAAAGTTGTGGTTTTGGGATATGGGTAAGTCAGTAGGGACTAAGAGAGAAACAACAAAAAAGAGAGCTTGTACGGCATACATTAATGGGGGCTAATAGATGGAAAAAAGACAATGAAGTATTAACAACACAGTCAAGAAGTAGAAGCAAGGGACTAAGAAGAACAAAAAATGAATATGGACATGAAGCTTCAACAATAGAAGAGTTGAGAGAAAAACAAAGAGGCAAGAGAAACGATGAAGAAGCTAAGATACCATCAGTAGATATAAGAAACAAGGGAGAGTGGAAAAAAAGGAGTAGAGATGGCCAAGGGGATGCTTGTTTCAATATAGGGGCCACGTCACCAGCTGGGGGTCAAACCCCAAGCTAGTCACCCGTGCCCCTTAGGGACAGCATCCCCAAAGGGGGCTCATGAGTTGGGGGTATTACCCTCAGCTTAGTTGTTCCCCTCCCTCAGGGGGTGCTTGGTTAGACAAGTGCCCCCATGCTAAAAATGATCTTTATTTGACCACTTTTTAAAATTAAGTAAAACTTACTAGTTGGTTTTTGTAATAAATATAAATTTATTTTATGATATTTTATATTAAATTAAAAGAGATGATAGAAAAGCTCTAATGTGGTGCTTAATATTTTTTTAAAAAATAAAAAGATCCATTGGCTTTAACTTCCTTTGCCACTTTTTTTTAAAAAAAAGTGTCATGTAATTTTTTTTAAAAAAAGTGTCATGTAAGGTTTTTAACAGATGTGGCTTTTCTCCTAAAAAGTGTAACATTAGCTGCTATTCTTCAAAAAGGCCTTAAGTAAAAGCTGAAGAAGTGCCATAGCAGGTGCACCACTTATCAATAGTTATATAAAGGGCGAAAGTGCAAAAATACCCATTTACATATCTCAAAAATGTGTTCGGTACCATATACAATCTTTGGATGCAAAATACCCATGAAAATTTAAAAATGGGCAAAAATGCCAGTGCTGTTAATTAATGCCAACCCCTTTTTGTAGACCCCATTTAAATAATTTTTTAATAATATTTTGAGGGTATAGGTGCAAAAATACCTATCTATAAATTCCATAAGTACGTCTGGCACCATTTAGAATCCTTGGGGTGTAAAAATACCTATGATCATTATTAAAAGAATTAAGACAAAAATGTTAGCTCCTTTAATACTTTAATGAAGACAAACATGATTTAATTTATTATTTTGTAGGCCACATGTTAAACATTTTTTTATTTCTAACCGAGTCCAAAAATAATTGGTTTGGAGATATATGAAGGTGCAAAAAAAAAACACCATATACAATGTTATGAGGATAAAAATACTAGCTCTGTTAGTGAAGGCAAACATTCATTACTTTATAGTTTTGTAGGCCCCACTTTAATAATTCTCCGATTTCTAATAAAGTGCAAAAATACTTGTAATAAAAGGGGACTAAAATGCAAGCTCTGCTAATGAAGACAAACATTTGTTAACTTTCTAGCTTCATTAATAAAAGGAGTGGGTAGCACAAAGGTGGCGGTAATGTGAGTGGCTGGAGAGACTCAATACCGATATGTAAGTATGTATATGATTTAGAGGGGGATAGAGAGAGAAACATGTTTGAGTGAGAGGGGTGTAAGAAAGGGAGAGGGTTAGAGTTTTTTAGATAATTGTTAAAGTAAGGTCCACAATGTATAAATTAGCAAATGTTTGCCTTAATTAACATAGGTGAAATTTTTGTCCCCTATTTTTAATAATGATCATAGGTATTTTTGCACCCAAGGATTCTAAATGGTGTCAGACGTACCTACGGGATTTTTAAATGGGTATTTTTGCCCATTTGCCCTTAAAATGTTATTAAAAAATTATTAAAGTAGGGCCCACAAAATGGACATTAGCATTAATTAACGGTGCTAGCATTTTTGCCCCATTGATATGTGACACCCCTTTTTCCTACTATATCCTTGTAAGTTAATTTGTAAGGACTTGAACCACGCAGCGGAAAGTAAAAACAGCTTTGCAAATAACTTAAAAAGTTAGATCCAAACACGGTTAAACCCTGAGATGTGAATGGATTATTTTGGAAAAATTTAAACTTTTTAAAACACATTCAAAACATTTAACCAGTGATTCAAACTCTTAATGTTAACCTGTCAACTTACTAATTATGGTAGGTAGTAACAGAGTCTTTTGCTCTATTCATTTCATTCTGGTATTTCTCAATAATCACATATTCAATTATAGAGCTAACTTCATTATGCATTATGTAATTATTACAACCTTATCATGTTGTTACTACCATCAAACAACCATTATTAAATATGGCAATCACTTGTAGTATCTTGGCATTGATATTCCTCCTTAACGAGGAAATTACAATTCACTCATTTTATACAAATTTATCTACCACTACTCTTTATACAACAACAGCCTTACAAGGCTTATCAGAATAATAACTATATCAGAGAATTACTATATAGACAACCAACATTATTAATTGGAACGGCTTCACCGCTCACTTGCTTACCCGCATCAACATCTCCTTTGCCTTTCGAGCTACTTCCCTGAACTGTAAATTGTTTTATAATAAAGGGTGAGATTCGCGAAAATCTCAATAGTAACTACAATGTCATTCATAAGATACAACATCACACAGCATGTCAACCAATCATCAACGAAGTTACCACAACAACATTCAGTGCATAACATGTATCACAACATTCAATACAGAACACACAGTTCATGCATCATCATAGCGCTAGATAAGTCCTGGCAACGAGCGATACCACACAGGAAATCCACTCGCGCCCGCACACAGCAGGACATCACAGATCGGCCT
>JBAGKO010014492.1:0-11418 GCA_037177275.1 Acacia concinna | reverse complement strand
CATAACTCATGTCTTTTCAAGTAGACTTGGGTGAGTGGTATGGATTTTATGGATGATATTCATCAAGTTGTTCCTTTAAACCAACAACCTAGGCTACTTCAAATGGATTTATGTGTGGACAATTTCAAAACATACTTAACAATTAGACATGAGTGAGTGGTATTAATATATGGATGAGATTCTTGCAGTTGTTTCTTTGGACCATCAGCCTAAGCTACTTCAAATGAAATGGGTAGATTAGTCAGGTTATCAAATCCATTTGTTTATATAATGTTTATGTTAGTAAAAAACTTTTACACCTCATGTTATAAATTAATGACTCTGGGGATTCTCCAAAAAAGTTTCACAGTAAGAGGAAAAAAACAACCAAACATTTTATGACCTATTTGTGTTTTGTATGATGAAGGTGAATAATGGATATGAGTTGAGAGGAGAGAGGTGTCTCCATTAATCTTCTCTCTATTTTCTCTCCAATCTAATGGTGAAAAAATTCGGTGAAGAAGAAGTGGAGAGAATAATGAGTGGAGGCACTCTTTTCCTATGGCACAATTAACTTAAATGATTAGTCCATCTCCACTCAATTCATGTCTATTATTCACCTTTATCATTAACATTATTAAATGGATTATTAATGAGTTTTCGTTTTCCTAAATAATCTTCAGAGGTTTGAATTTCAAAATTTCAAATATCAATAAAAAATTATTGAAAGCTAATATGTTAAATAAAATATATTTTAAATTTTATTAATTATTAATTTACTTATTTAATTACTTAACTTTTCACATCACAAGTTCCATCATGCACCCTAATGAGTATTTCCTTTATAAGTTTTCTCCCTCGTCTCTTGAGTTTCGAATTTCAAATTTTAAATTTAATCCTTCCAATCTTTTTTTTAATATAATAAAATTATATCAATATCAAATTCAATAAAACTTCATGAAACCTTACC
This sequence comes from Acacia concinna, assembly GCA_037177275.1. NCBI lineage: Eukaryota > Viridiplantae > Streptophyta > Magnoliopsida > Fabales > Fabaceae > Acacia > Acacia concinna. The sequence goes on along the minus strand of JBAGKO010014492.1, from coordinate 10,469 downwards.
ATTACTCCAGTAGCTTAACCAAATATTATTAAGTGGTGAGGAAATTTTAATAATCAATTTTAAAATGTATATTTTTATTGGAGTAGATTTTTAAATCGACAAAAAAAATTGCATGGTGATAGTAATTGGGAGGGGGAGTTTTGATATTAATTATTAGGAAGTTATGAGATTAACCGTGTAACAATTGAAATAATAAAAATTATACAAATCAATTCTTCTTTATATTGTATGGGTTGCTTTTGACATATTTTTATATGATTAAATAGCATTTTTAATTTAAAATTCAGTTTTAAAATTATATATATATATATATGTATATGTATGTATATATAGCTAACCACAAGATTATAAATGTTTGAGACTTAATTATTTTTTTTAAATTGAAAGTGAAAGAATTGTAGGAAGCAATATCTATGACAAAAAAATTTGTTCCCAATTATTATAATGGGTATGTTTAACCAAATATTTTTAGGACTATACTTATGTCAAGTTACTTAAGTCAAGTAGGTCCATAAAGCCAATCAAAGTGTGCCATGTGTATTATTTTTCTATATCAACACTTAATCCCAAAACATGATTTAACATCATAAACTCTGTAACATGATTTAATATGGAAAAAACATGCACATGACACACTGTGATTGGCTTCATAAACCTACTTGACTTAAATAACTTGATATAAGTTTTGTCCATATTTTTAAGTGGTTGAGGAAAGTTTAATAATCATTTATAAAAAAGTATATTTTTAACTGAAGTGTTTTTTCTAAATCGATGGACAAAAAATTTGAATGGTAATAGTAATTTTGGAAACTAACTTTTAGGACCTCCGTTTATTTGTTATTTTTTTTATTATACTGGGAGTTTTTATATTAATAGTCTTACACTTGAAATTATAAAAATTGTACCAGTAATTTTCTTAATATTTTACCTTATGTTTGCATATTTTTATATGCTCATCTATGATCATTAGTGTGATATGTAATTAAATATTGATAATAAATATAAAAATGATGTGATAATTTGTGTTTATATATTTAGTATTAGTATTATTATTCATATTCATGGATTTAGAATTCTATTTATATTTATTATCAATATAATCATGATAATAACAAAAGTAATATTTAATTTATTAGAATATTTGAAATTTGAATTCTGAGAAGATTATAATAATATTTATTATTTATGTTTATTTATTGATAATTTTATTATTATTATTATTATTATTTGGTAAAAAAATATTTAAAGGTTGAATCCCTGAATAAATAAATTTGTAGATCACAATCGCATAATTCATCATCATAACTATCAATTCAGGCATCATAAATTGATTTAATCAATAAAGGAAAAATAAAGTATAATCCATAAGTCTTTTGATGGCAAGAGGGCGATTTTACTCTTTAGTGTTACCAGTAGTTGATAAATGGTTTTTTTTTTGGGCCTCAAAGTACTAGTTGATAATGGCTGCTTGTTTGCTACGACTTAGTTAACGTGAAAATATATTAACAGATTTTTTCCATGCAAAACTTGTAGGTTATTATTAGAAAATAATTAAAAGGCCCATTTTTAAGATATAATATATTCAAATATCGGGATTTTTATGAAAAAAGCTTAAACAACCCGGGATATGCCCCTAAAAAGGGATGTTATTTTTTTTTAAGCCCTAAAAAAGATGTTATAATAATGAAAAAAATACTAAAAAAATTTCTTAAATAATAAATTCCTAAATAAACTGGATAATATCACGGGTATCTCAATATTTTACCTAACATTATCTCTTTATTATAATTTATCCATAACTTATAAAAGTTTAACAAACAGCGTAGCAATATTTTCATATCGGTATATGTGTATGTATGTTGTATTTGGAGTCCATAACATTTGTTTTGTATAAGCTTGATGTGTTTTCAATTCTTTAATTAGTTGGGTGTGTATCAAAATTAAAGAGAGAATATATTAAGAAAAAATTAAAGTGAGTATAAGCTTCTAAGTAATTAAAGTTTCTAAAGTCACTCAACAAATATTATTCAAGGATGGTCATTCCTCTTTACTTTTCCTTTAATTAATGTATCAAGTCACATATACTGTGACCCCCATTATTATGTATTTTTTACCTCTACTATTACGTTTGTCTATTTGTTAATGTTATTATAGATGATATGAATCCAAACAACGGATGGGTAATAAAATAAATGCACCTTTTAAGAGAGAACCAGTGAACGATTTGCACAACAAAAACATGCTTAAATATGAAATAATACATGTCACATGTACCATAGATCTGATCTGTTCATTTAATATTGACAATATCAATGCCGACCACTATCATCGGGTACATTAAAAGTTCCACTACAATCAGGTCGAATAAAACGTGTTCTCACTCGGGCTGTTTGCCTGTGGCGTTTTGGAGCGGTGGCCAATGGTAGCTAATAAATAGAAGTCACTTTTTTAAATTTGATGTTTAGATGCTGTTGTCCTCATAAGCCACTTAACGCCAGAAAGCACTAGAAAATATCTGAAAAGCAAAAGTCATTCAATATGGCTTTTTATAGTGTCATTACTGTTGAGAGAGAGAGAAAAAAGCTAGTAAGGTGAACCAAACAAGGCTCTCTGTGTGTGTCATTTTTCAACTGTTGAGAGAGAGAGAAAAGCTTGTCACATTTTCCAACATATAACTTTAAAAAGAATAATTGTAAGTCATTTTTTAACTTATTCCATACAAACACAAGTGACTTATAAATATAAGCCACTTCTGCTTCCCCAACCAAACACAGGGTATGCTTGAATTGAATATTGTAATCAGTACTTTTGAAAAAGTAAGATTGAGTAATTTGATTTGTGTTTGGAATGCAGATTGCAGAAGTCATTTATAAGTTACTTATGCAAAAATAAGTGTGTGTTTAGTTGAAAGTTTGTAAAAATTATTTTTGATGAGAAATAACTGAAAAAGGCATTGATCATATTATAAACTTTAAATTTAAGTTAAAATATTATTTATTTTATAACTTAATAATAATATTAATTGTGATATTTATATTATTTTATATTTATTTTCCATGTGAGTTAATTAATATAATAATTTTTAAAATGTTAATATCTTTTTTACGGTTTTTGAATTTAGAGAGGTATTTTTTAAAAAATTCTCCCTAAAATTTATAACGAACATCCTTTTATGAGAAAATGGAGTGCTTTTTTTTTGCCTCTTCTCCTTCCTCTGTTCAGACCTTCCGTCCATTTCCCATTTAGAGAAATTAGAATAAAATTATTATTTGAAAGCCTCTTGGTGGGTCCCCCTATTTCTTTGCAGCGAGACTCATCATCATTTATCATCGCTTAATTCTCTAAGTGAGTGTCTGATGAATTGGACCAAAAGCATGCTGCAAGGTGCTTCTACTTTTCCCTTCAATCGGTACTTCAGCCAAATGGCCTCCATCGGTGGGCCAAACATGAGTATACTACTTCACGTTTTCAGAAGCACCAATTGGGTCTCAATCAGAGCTCAATCGGTAAAATAAACACATACACAATTAACTTTTTATAAGTACTTATTTTTATAAGTTACTTATCATAAGCTACTTATAAAATTAAGCCACTTCTGATAAGTCACAGCCAAACAGACTCTAATTTAACTTGTTACTATATCAGATTTGAGTCGAAATACCCATATCATTTATGTCCATCACAGTCAATGGCAAAGTGCAACTAAAATGAGGCTTCCCCATAAATAACTTCCTAATGCTATGCGTTCAAGATGCTTACGTGGATGGAAAATATTGACCACCAAATTAAAACCCATTCAAACAAAGCGAATATTAACCAACCATTAGGACATAACACTTGACTTTGGAATCTGTTTCTGCCAAAGTTATAGTACAGTACTATATTCATATTAGTAAAGTGTGAAGACATTGTAAATCGGGCAAGGAGAAAATGATTACTACATTATTATGCACGTGTACACCATGTCTTATGCAATTAAAGTATACATATATACATGTATAACAAACGTTGAAAATCACAACGTACCTCTGTTGTTACTAGATTTTAAAAAATATGGAAGTTACTTAGGAAACAAAAGGAATGTATACTATATGGATAGATGCAAATTACAGTCTCCCCTATGTATATTAGCTACTTAACCTATCAATACACGTAAGAGTAGTAGGAAGGTTATTACCAATGGGCGAACACAATGTTAAAGTTACAACCAAAAAGCACAGCCGTAACTAATTTTTCCAATAGCATTTTCTTCCAACAATGAATAAAAGAAGAACATCTTATGTCAACAAGTGTACCATAATGCCTTACGTTTGGGGAAAAAGTATATGAGCGTCCAGCAGGAGTTTCAGTAACTGCATCGCTTTTTATTTTCCTCCACTCCGCGCAACGCGCGGGTTATCAAGTCTTGTTAATTCTATACATAATATTGATTAGCCTCTATAGTCTGTACTATATAATACAATTCACATGACTTCCGTCTGCCAATCCATTGACTTGTGATAGCCTTGTGATGAAACCATGCTTATTAAACTTAGACTGGACCGGCCTGTCTGGCGAACCGTGCTTATTGAATTCAGACCGGACTGGCCAGTTCGACCCGGAACCCGCCGAACCGATGAGTTAACTGGTCTGGTCTAATGGTCTAACTCGGTTCTTTTCTTTCTTTTTTTTTTTTATAATTTTCTATAAATAAGCCTAAAACTTTTACATGCTCACAGGTTTGGTTCCAGTCTGACCCACTAACCCTTGACCTAATACTCTAACCGGTCCGTGGCCGGTTCGGGTTTCAAAACCTTAAATGAAACAGAAGTAATTTAGTAAAGCACTTAGGCATTTAAGTGAGACCCATAAAATTTTGTAGATTAGATCAATAATCTCTTTCAGGGATTCTATGTTTACATTTACCATGCTGGGGTAAGAGTAAGACATGCAATGTTCAGCTGAGATTTGGGATTCAAGCAACAAATCGTGTAAAGTTATTCTCAACATGAAGCATAAACTTTCTTGCCTTCTGAAGATAGATCCAGTTTTTGATTCATTAAAGAATGAACTTACAAAACGCGATGCGAATCAAAAAACTTGCGCTCCACTAACTAATTACCCCGCAGACCCTATATATAAGGCAAAATTAGGTGCCACCGGGGGGGGGGGGGGATTTTCAGTTCTATTTATAAGACACTTTCATAAGAATTCATTTATTATTGTGTTGACTTTATTTTCAAATGATATAATATAATATATATTAAATATGGGTAAAGTTGAAAAGTTGCTAAATTTTATGAAAAAGCTAATGAAATTTAAAGTTTTTTTTAGTCTGTATAAAAAATGTTAGGAGTGCCTTATACATAGAATTAGAGGAGTATACCAAAAAAGAAATATGAACAAACAAGAGAGTTCAAAAAATACTCAAAATGTTTACTGTTCGTCTAATGTGATCAGATGGCCCCCTAACAGAGCCATTGATTAGCCAATAGTAGCTATTGATTCAGCATTGTTTATTGGGATTAAAAACAAACTGTAAGAGAGGAGTAAAATAAAAAACAGACCCGTTTTTGCTCTTCCATGATGAGAGAATAGATGGCAACGCCTGCTATATTAGCAATCACAGTGCCAGTGCCAGTTTGGGTGGATATCTCGTTGCCTGCACAAAGTTTGCAACTATCAGAACTGTGAAATGTACAAAATCCACTCTGGGGAGTTACCAATTGTCAGCAAACCAAGAGAGTAATTACCAAAAACCACTATAGAGAACCCGATGACAAAAACCAACTTCAACACATTGCCAACGGCATGGGTATTAGTAGCCAGCTGTGGGGGTAATTAATGTTCAGAGTCAGTGTAAGTTTATCAATCAAACTGTAATGTTAGAAGTTTTAAACTCCAGCAAAACGGGATTTACCTGATTGTATAGATGGTAAAACATTCCAATCCAGGACAGATCAGACAAAAACTTGAACAGGCCTACTTTTGCAATAGCATATCTAAAACCATATTCCATAAGTTGAGGACCCTCAATCTGGAAGCAGCCAACATTGAAATTAATAATAAACTTGTAGAGATGCAACAGGAAAAAGAAATTTGAATCATCCATCAGTTGTTCTTGTATCAGATAAACTTACAAAGATTGCTGGGGGGATGCAAAAGAAGAGGGCAATTATTGAAATATAGGCGTATACGTTTTGTACTGTCCATTCCTGTCTGTTTAAAAATAAAACAATAGATAAATAAAATAAACATACTGGCCAAAACAAATTAGTTATCAAATCATGTTCACTTGGTTCTGCTCTTCAAACGCACTTTACAAGTTTTTGGCAAATTTGCCTTGAAATAGATTGACTATTAGCATGTTATAGCAGATCTTGTCGCATGATTGAGCTTTTAGATATTACATGATCAATGGTGTAAATATATGAGAAAGTTTCATGGATCAAGTCTATTAAAATTTTCATGTAAATCTTACTGGCACAACCTTCTTCATTACACATTTGCCTAATGAAATAACTGATGATTCTGAATCCGCAAAACCCAGTTACCTCAACTCAAAACTGAGGCACTTTTATTCTCCCACATCGATTAAAAGGACTTGATTTTTCAGTTTTGAGGCTTAGCTATTTAGTACATTTGCAATGATAAATTCTTCAATGTATTGGAATCATTTTGGAAATAAGAAACTCTATGACTTGCTTCTCCGATCCATTAATTTCCCTCACAGGTGCTACTGAAAACTTCTCTAAAAGTACTTTATGTTGCAGATTAACAAGTATCAGCCAATTGACTATTACAATCTGTTCTCTCCTATATGATCCTCGTAAGAGCAATTCATGAATAGTTAAACAAATAAAATTAGTATTAAAAGTTCTAGACGTGAACATGCCCAGGCAACATAAAAATGAACTGAAATACACAAACCACGTGCTATATGAGACCTTACCGTTACTTTCTTAGAATGTATACTTCTGTAAGTGAACGCTATATTTGAAATCATCGCGCTTGTGAACCCGGAAACTGGGAATGAATGCTTAACCAGAGTACTTAATTAATCTTCATAAATATAAATCAATGTGCATAATGCTCTTGAAAATAACTTTATCAATTAAAGGAACAAATTGATGTTAAATCCAATTAATCAAAATTCTGAGGTATTGTGATTAGAGATATTTTAATGATACTCATAGAATGGAGCTTCCTTAGGCAAGTAACCCAATCCATAATTCACTTTTTCATCTTCCAACATGATTCCAGTGTAAATGACAGTGGACAAAACTTGGGGCAGTTAAAATCAGAATAAGAAGAATTCCAATATAATCATCATATTGGATTTCTTAAGTATAAAATATACCTAAGAATAAAAGGCACAGCAACAGCAGTGAATGATACATTGGACATGACAAGACCAAGGGCATGACAAAATGCAACTGGAGTCAACAATGCCAAGAGCTCCTTATCAATTTGGCTGGTTAAAAGGGAAAATAAAAACAGCTGTTATTATGAATACTATATATACACATGTGCGCGTTTGTGTGAAATAAACAAGAACTATTACTTACTGCCTGTTTTGGTAGACCTACAGCTCAGCAAACAAGGCAATATACCAAACCAACAAGGAGATGCACAACAGAGACAAAGCTGCAAATAGTATGAAAGGAAGTTAGTAAATAAGCCAATGGTATTGTTCCAGAGAGATAGAACATTATTTTAATTAGGAAACTAGAGTGGTATAATGCATGAGACGCACAAACAAACAGACTCAAAGGAAATGAAGTCGTCTCTGGTGGAAAACATACTAGGGAAAAGGGAAGTAATTGTAAACTTGTTGAGTATGTTAAAAGTCATGTTCAAGAAGTACCTGTATCAAAGATAGGACAGTGTCAGCATATAAATTCCTTTGACAACCATATGTTAAAAGAAAAGGCAACTTGGTTAGTTCTCCATATTTTTATTTATTATAAGTGGAAATCTGACTCAACGATATAAGTGAGATATATAGTAGTTGGTGATTACTTGCATGAAATTTAAAAACGTAATCAAACACGTCCAATACCCTTTTTAGTGAAGTTTGCTTGCCATGGCTCAAGAAAAATTAGAGAAAAGGGTGATCCTTACCACATAAAGAAAAAGAAACCAGTAACCAACGCAGGGAATCTCTCACCAAAACTCTTTGTAGCCTTAACAGTCCTGTAATTGAGTAACAAGGAAAAGTAGTAATTGCTAATAGAAGCTTCCCCAAAGAAATTTTTACAATTTATATTATCATAAAACAACCACTATTCATTATTTCCTTCTTTTTTGATCAACTGAACACTCAATTTCAGAATTTCTCTGGTGCAAGCAAGTTTTGTTATTTTTTATTTTTTAAAAAGATTGACCAATATTGAATCAAGTTTGAACTGTGTATAGAAGTCAAGTCTCTAACCCGTCAGAGATGTTGATTTCAACATCATCAGCATCTGCAGCTGCCGCAGCAACAACAGGAAATTCATCCAAACGACTTGTTTTGTTTCCTGAGTTCCTCCTTTTTTCTTCTTCTTTCTATTTTGTCGTTGCATGTGCAAATGTCCTTCAACAATGTGTGTTTTCTGTCGATTGCTTGAGCGTTGAAGACTTGAAGTGGACCTATAGGAACTATTGAACTAGGAAAAAGCTTCAGAACAAAAGCAATCGTTGGAGCCTCAATCTCTAGACTTGAGTAAGTTGTGCGTTGGGTTTCAGTTTCAGATCACCCTGTATATGCTTTCGGGAACTTGGCTATTTGGATACATTCATTTCACGGCTTCTCTCCTTGCGCTGCCTAAAACTACACAGTTTTGAATAATTTTGGGTATAAAATGTGAGGACAATTTATTTTTTATTTTTTAAAAAATAACATTCAAGTCCTCAACTTTTTTTTTTAGTAGCACCTGTATCACAAATATTTTTGTGATATGGGACATAAAATATTTTTTTAGTAGCTTCTTTAGCAAGCTGCACCAAAAAGTATTTTTCACTAACATGTAATATATATAATTAAAAAAGTTGATTTAAAAAACCCAATGATACTTGAAAAAATAATTCTAACTGCAGTTTCTCAGTTAATGGGAGCTACAAAAAAATATTTGATCTCATAGAGTACACAAAAAATTATTTTATGATACTAGGTGCTACTAAAAAAATATTTGAGGACACTAAATGGTTTTTTTTTAAAAAAAATAAACTACCCTCACATTTTACACAAAAAAAAAAAAAAAACACTTACAACGTCTAGGTTTGGGCAATAGAAGCACCAAATAGAGCTATGAATGCGGGCCAAACAATGCGGACCTGTGTGGTCTGCACTTTCACTAACCCGTAGTGCGGGTTGGCAAGCTAGCTTGCAGTTTAGGCCCTATTTTTTTCAAAAGAAAACAAGATTTTTTAAAAAATATGGCCACAAGTTTGAAGCATATGTATATGAGTCATCAAATTTGTCTTCAAAGTATCAATCATTCCACTTATAAATATTTTAAAAAATAATCTATAAATTAAAAGATAAAGTTATTAAATTTGTCAAAATTTACAAAAAAAAACATTAAATTATCCTTAAGCAATTAGTATATAATAATTTAGAACTAAGGAAGAAGGAGATTGAGATTTTTTCTTTTTAAAATTAGAAGGTATCAAGGAGAAAGTGTGAGAGGTTTTATAATGTAAACATTTTTAAAAGAAAAAAATTGTGCAGGCCAACTTGCCAACCCACAGGGCCAGACAGTTCGGGCCTGCTGGTTAGAATTTCCCCTACTTTATCCCTATCCTAACTTATGGGTTTGCAGGTTGAACTTATTATACTAGCTCTAGCGCCAAGGATGCTAGGCGCCAAGCTCCTCATTTGACACTTTTCTCTTTTCTCTCTCTCTCTCAACTCGCAAAGCCTTCTAAGTTCTGATTTTTGATTCTGAGATTGGGATTTCGCTTTCCCCCTCTCCGAATGTTATTTTGAATTTCTGATAATATGATAAGTTTATTTGTTTGTAAACTACTTTCAACTTTGAGTATAAAAATGGAAGCAGAGAGTGAGGGGCTTTTATATGCACGTATAGATACAGTGACCAAACATTCAGCAATCCTTGTTTTGCTTCAGACATATTTTTTTTACCTAAAAACCCAAAATAAATTTATCTTGTATTCCACTGTATTGTATTGTATTGATTAGAGCTGGTAATATGGGCCAGCCCACCAGGTTTGGGCTAGCCCGCCACGGGTTGGGCCCATATGGGTTCAAGCCTAAAAGACCCGTATCTATATGGGTTGGCATTTAGTCAACCCAACCCGTACCCGCAGGGTTGGTGGGTTGGGCAGGCCAGCCCGTTTTTTTTCCTGTTTTTGAAAAAAAGTAAATATATTCATTTTTTTCCCTTACATAAATAGAAGTGCATTGTCACAAAACAATGAGAACATAACCAAACATCCAAACCACAATAACTAAAAAATCCACGGTCCACCTAGCTGAACCTAAA
>JBAGKO010014376.1:0-11426 GCA_037177275.1 Acacia concinna | reverse complement strand
AAAGATTTTTAAGATCCTAAAAATTTTATATTACACCCAATTCACCCCCCCTCTTGGGTGAAAGCCTGCACTAACAGATTTATATATAGCAACATGTAAACAATCACACCACTTGAATGAGCATAGTTATTTAAAGGATCACATATATGATTATTTTATGTTTAATTTGATGACTTGATAAGTACATTATTGGTGGACTAAAATCTAGTCTATATATCAAGTTTCTTCATACTTGAACTCACATAATGTATGTGGCATTATTTCAATAAGAAGCATAATGTTAATAGACATATGAGATGCTACCATCTTCCTCTCGAATGACATACGAAAGAAAATTATTTATATTTATGATATTCAACAAATTTTTTGTTTAAATAGACCCTTTTGAAATCTCACAGGCTGAAAGCTTAGCTTAAAAATATACTCTAGTATGAAATTGTCTTATAAGAGATAGAGTGTGTAAGGAAAAAATATTCTAAGAAAATGACACTACACATTTTAGTGAAGAAGCAAAGAAGTCTTAGGGATTTAAAGTGTGTTGTCCATTATATTTTGCATGTCATGTAGTATTTTGAAAAATGCCAATTTTTTTTAGAAATGTCAAAATTAGTAGGAGTGATCAAACTCATTGACAGTGATCACATATGGCTGTTTGTCATATCCAATTATCGTAGAACATTGATTTTAGATGGCACTCACCACTATTAAAAAACATCGAATTGATGACAAAATTACCCAGAGAACAAATTTCGTTGGTAATTACTGACAGATTTTAGATGGAATTTCTACAAGTAACATCACCGACGGTTTTCCAACAAAAAAATTCCGTTGGTAAATTCTATTGGAAATTAAATTTACCAATGGAAAAATATCTTGCTGGTAATTACCCATGAAAAAAATTTATGTTGGTAATTAATTATTGACAGAATTTTTTCTGTGGGTAATTAGTGACCAACCCATGGAATTCCATGGGCAATTTATCGTAAAAATACCGACAATCTTTGTTCCGTGGGTAATTACTGACGGATTACCTATAGAATTCCAGGGGTAATTTTTGTTAGAAATTACCACGGAATTCCATTGGTAATCCTTCGGTAATTAACCACAGAAAGAATTTTGTCGGTAATATTTAAAAATAATAATTAAAATAATTTAATTCAATAAAAATAATAAAAATTAAATATATAATAATATAAATAATAAATAATAAAATAATAAATATCATAAAATTAATATTTAATAAAATATTAAATATATTTTATATTTTATATTAATAATAAATATTTAAATGAAATAAGAAAATAATTTTTTTTGGGTATTTTTTTTAAATGAAATATATTAATATATATTTGATATTACATATATTTATATTAATAAATAATATAACTAATATTATATATACATTTACATCGTTATATTATATTTTTTAAATGTTATGTTATACTCATCTGGTCCTATATAAAAGACAGTTCCAACATTTTTTACACAAACTAATAAAAAACTTAAATCTCATTAACTATACCATAAAATTCAAAAAATTTCCAACTTTACCCTCATTTAATATACATAATACTAAATGAAAATAAAGTCAACACAATAATAAGTTAAGAGTAAAATTGTATATTCACATCAAAACTTTAATGAAGTGTCTTATAAATAGGACCAAAAATTTTCTTCTCTCTCAGCTCTATATATAGGATCAAAGGAGTATATATTATTATGTGAATAAATAATATATGGTCAAAGCGGCTCAACTAGAAAATGCATCACAATGCACATGAGAGATTCTAGGTTTGAGTCTTGCCTTGGTTACAAAACTTAACAATCATTTAAGAAGACACATGGTGCAAGGTGAAGAGGACACATGGCAATCACCAGAGCTTCGGCTGAGAGACAATCTTATGGGGCGGCCGCTAGTGATGTCCACATGGAATTTATTTTACTTTTAAAATAAAATAAATTACTGATAGAATTATCATAGAATTTTTTGTGGGTAATTACCCACAAAAAATTATTCCGTCGGTAATTTTGCGATGGAGAAGTCCTTCAGTAATTTCTATTGGTAATGTTCTATCAGTAATTTCCAACAGAATAAATTTCCTTCAGTAAACAACTTTCCCACTTATTTTTTGGAGATGGAATGGATTCTATCAGTAATTTCATTTTTGTCGGTAAGTCCATCAAAAATTGAAATATAGTGGGTAATTCTGTGGGTGATATGATGTTTTTTTTGTAGTACACCTTATTAAGCTTCAATATTTCAACAGATGAAGTTGACACCAATAGTGATTAAAATTTAGGAATTCATAGTGACTATGTGGTGTGCTTTTATGATTTGGTTATAAAATAAATATTTAGAATGACCACAAATTCCAAATGAAGACATTAATTCATGGTAGATGAGTGAGATTTTAAGGCTAACAACAAAATATAGGCATTCTTAAAGTTGCTAGTATGCAACATCAAGCAATACAAAAATAAAATTGTTTGCTAAAATTCTCTATGAAGATGGAATTGATTTAGTGAGGTATTTCCTCTTACATTCATGAATAATTCCTTCCATATTTTTTATGATACTTAATATATGTCTTTAGTTGTAAAATAAATATTTAGAATGACCACAAATTCTAAATGAAGACTATAACATCCCAAAAAAGTTTAGGCTTAGATAGAGAATTTTAGATAGACCGAGGGTCGTACCCTAATATTTTTTGAAGCCTAGATGAGGTAATTGGGATGAATAGAGGGCCTTAGTCTGGAGAGGACTGAAATATCCCATAACTTTTGAGGTAAAATTTGAGGAATAATCTATGTGCAGAAAGTAAAAATTTGGGAAAGTTAGAGGCTGAATTTTGGACAGGTCTAAAAGCCTAGAAAATTCCCATCAAATTCTAGAAAATGTTTTAGAACATCCAAAATATCACGAGATAGTCAGAATGATTTTTAGAGGCCATATGAACTTTTAGTAAAGTTTTATTATTTTATTAATTTTTGGCCTAATCGGGTTTTTGGCAGAAAATTAATTATATCAGATATTTAGAGGCTTCGTTGCTCTAGATTGGGATTGAGAAAAATTAATATAATGTTTTATAGGATTTATAAGATTTATTGGAGGTCAGGAAGAAGTCCAGAGGAATAATTAAAAATCGCTGAAAATTGGTTTATCGCCACTATAAGGGACTTCTTTAGAGAAAAATTAATTTTGGAAGTTCCATATGTCAAAAACTTATGAAATTTTTATGGTAGCCTCTTGGGATATTTAGAGATTTTTGCGTAAAATTTGGGAATTTTTCAATGACAATTAAAGTTTCTGAAATTTTCAGATTAATTAAGGCAGTACAGGAAAAACGGTCGTAGGATGCTGAAATATGTGGCATCCCCTTATCCTAGAAGAAGCCTGAACCATTTTGTCTTGAGAAGTAAGCCATGGAAGAGTCAAGAAAGGGACAAATGGTGTGAAGGGAGTGTTTAGCATTAAAATATTATTTTTTAAAAGTTCCACATAATTACAGAAGTGTCATTACAAGAGTCTACAAATAAGAGGCCTCTCCCATCATTTTTGGTGTATAAAAGAGGAACTCTAGGGAGCCTCTGGCCAACTGAAAAATTGACCCTCCTTCACAGAATTCAAAGGCGAATCAAGCTATATCAATTGATCCTTTTATTAAGGTATGATCTAACCTATATCTCCTTTCAATTTCCTCCTCTTCTCCATGGTTTTAGAAGCATTTCAAGGAGGGAAATGTTGTCAATGGGTTCAATCAAGTAAGGAGAGGGAGGATTTGAGGTTGTTTTATGTTCATAAAGGTTGGAAAAGGCTAGAAATTGGTGTATAAACTTAATTTAGGTTGAGTTCTTGAAGTTCCTAGCATACATGTGGTTCGGCCAAGCCTCCTAGGGTAGTGCGCGGTTTGACTTTCATTGGTTTGATGGTTCCAATATGTTCAGGACCATGTTTTACTTAAGAAAAGTTTGAAAGAACACGTGTGGAACACTGAATCAATGAAATCACCATGGACCCCATAATAGGGGGAGTGTTCGGCCAATAGGGAATTAATGAGAGGAGAGTAATTTTGATAAATTGAATGGCATAAATGGATTCAGAGGCCGAAATTGTGTAGGATTGGCCTCTAAAATCGGTTAAAGGACAAGTGTAATTCGGACCCTTTATGTAAGGGGAAAGGGTCTTTGATCAAGTACTAGTAGCATACACTGATGCCTTAACATTGCATTATGTTTAGGCACATCAGAGGAGTCCTCTAGTATCTCTAGAAGTGGAAGGAAGCACTTGCATTATTCTAAAGTAATTGGTAGCTAGAACTTCTAATCTTAACTTATAATTTATTTACTTGTCTGCTTTGTGTTGTGGCTTGTTTTCCTGTGTTGTGGTTGAGCAAACATGTATGAAATGTATGAGATGTATGACTCCTTATTTTTATGCCTCGGCTATGTGATAGAGGTAGAGTCATGTGCATGCTCCCTATACACGATAAGTGCCGAGAGATAAGGCAGTAGATGAATAGTTACAATCATTGCATATTGCATGACTTGCATTGCATTATATTATTACTGGTTATAGTTCTGTTACTGAGGTTTCTCTAGACACCTTACCCTCTCCACAATGCAGGTGAAGGAACTTTAGGAGGCAAGGAAAAGAGATAGAATGAGCATGATTAATTTGTCTCCTGTTCTATTTCTGGATAAATGTATATAGTTGTATATGTTATGATATTGGATTTTGGACTGGTATGGTATGCTACTGTTTCATGATGTAAATATGAGGATATGCTTGGATATAGCTATTATGTTGTCCGAGTTGCATGAATGATGTGAGAACAAGGGAAATTGGCATGGTATTCTGGCACTTGATTTTTGGCTATTTTAAGTTTAAGTTTGGGTTGGCTAAATTTTTAGCAAATGATTAAGTTTGACCACGAGCCTTTGTACACTAATAGATGGTATTCTTAGCTACAAATGGAGTAGTAGAACATGTCATTTGGAGTTTTGTAGAGAAAGTTATGCATTCTCAAAGTTGGGCCAAACATCATGGAAAATAGAAAAATGACCAAATGAATAATGCCAAAATGACCATATGAACAGTACAACTTTGAGGGCTTGCACACATTCACTGCCATGCGATCAATTTATGAGATTATTTTTCCCTTAAAGAGAAAGGAAAGAGCTTTCTAACGAACTTGGAACCATGCTAATTTCAATTTTTCTAGAATTAGTTATTTTTTAAAAAATTGATTGAAAATAAGGGGCATGTGAATAGTAATTCGAGAAAGTGAAAAATGTATCCCCTATTTTCCTAACTTATGCTCATAACTAATAGTTCTAAGGGCCTAGTAGGGTAAGATGAAGGTAATAAAGGAAGGTGTGACAAAGACACTAATTCATGATAGATGAGTGAAATTTTAGGACTAATAATAGCACAGAGGTATTCTTATTGTTGCTAGTATGAAAAATCAAGTAATACAAAAATAAAACTGTTTGCTGAAATTTCTCTATGAAGATGGAATTGATTTAGTGAGGTATTTCCTCCTACATTCATGAATAATTCCTTCCTTATTTTCATGATACATAATGTCTATCTTAAGTTGGGATGTCATTGATATCTTCCTATTTTGGGTATAAGGAGAGATAAATATGTGAGTTAGTAGAGATGGTGATGATAAAGAAAATTTAGTTAACAAAATTAAGAGTT
Organism: Acacia concinna; assembly: GCA_037177275.1. Taxonomy (NCBI): domain Eukaryota; kingdom Viridiplantae; phylum Streptophyta; class Magnoliopsida; order Fabales; family Fabaceae; genus Acacia; species Acacia concinna. The sequence continues at coordinate 5,719 of JBAGKO010014376.1, read as the reverse complement.
CATATGTCATGATCAATTCTCACAATAGTTATAGTTAAGGTATCATGATGTGATTACATACAGAACCAAATTGAGAACATCATAAATCTTATCATTGGATTAGTAGGAATTGAGTTATCTATACTATACAAAATGATGATTCATTCATAGCTTGTGTTTTGTTAGACTTATGGCGTTGTAAATGACTAAATAAGTTGCCATTATTCAAATTTGTGATATTACCAGTTTGGGTTTGGTATTCTTTTAGAATACATAAAGAGATTATTTTCAAAAATATTTGAGAAGGTCATAAGTAATATATTATATGATCACAAGCATGTGATCATTCAGGATAATAGTTATAGTTGTGAGTAACATCTATTATGAGAATGTGACTAGTCCATTTGTCTCAAATGTCATATTATTCCTTCTAATTTGATTTGCAAAGGTAGGCTTGCTTAAATGTGTGCACAAGTGAGCAATGCCATACAAAAGAATTTTAGGAGGATTGTCAAGCATATTTTTGCTTGAATAAAAGAAAAGCTATGAGCCTTGTGGTACATTAGTAACTGTATATTAATTTCCATCCATTATATAAAGTAGAATGATTAACTTGTTTAATTTTGTGAGATGTTTTAACTATGAAAGAGTTAACATTATGATACATCTTTACACTTACTGAACCAGTTGCATTATAGATGGGTGTAAGATTGTTGAGCAGTCACTAATTACTCAGTTCCACCATGAATAGGGTCTAGTCATTCTTGGAGGCAAGTTACAACATTGCCAATTAAGAAATTTCATCACAAGGTTTTGATATTATTGATTTAATTCAAACTCATTAAGAATATATATGACTATATGGTATGTAACCTATAAGACATTAATATAATAATAGAGGTACAAGTGGCGTCTTATGTGGTATCCAACAAAGCATCAAAGTCGGCATCCAAGGTGACAACAAAGTACTACATGGCATCTTAGATGGCATCCATAGTAAACAAGAGACTGATGATGTCATCCAATTCGAGGCTCAACGAGCCCTCCAAGGTTTTCAAGAAGGCCATCAAGTCTTGAAAATACTTACAAGGAGGAAAACATGGATTGTTGCTTGGATGATGACACATAGAGTAACGTATGTGGCGCATGATGTGACACATGATAGGGCACTTCCAAAGCAACCGTGGCATGTGCATCATTTTTTCATACATACTTGGATCTTAAGAAAGACAAAATCACATTGTAAGAGCCCAAAATGAGCATTTGGATTCAGTTCTCACGTTTCTAAAGGCCCAGTACAATTATATGTGCACGGAAGAGTCCAATGGAGTTTCAATCATTCAAATCGAGGTCCAAATGCATCATGTAATGGACAATGGGAGTTCCAAAACATGATTCAACCATAGTCAAGCCCAAATGGATGTCTAAAAGGCCCATACATGGTTTTGAACGTGAATAGTACCATGAAGATCCATTTGAAAGGTCCAAGAAGCTTCAAGAAGAATCAAGATTAGTCTTATATGGAGTTAATTAGGATTCTATTTGTTTTAATTGGTTTCCTATTTTATAGTTTCCTACTTTGTATTGATTGCTTCTTGGAGGCAAAGACTTGCCTTTTATATTCCATCAGTTAGTAGACTTGCCTATTTTGTATTGGTTTCCTATTTTATAGTTTCCTATTTTTATATTCCATATTATTAATGATGTGATCATTTAGGTAGTGTGCGTCATCTAGATTATCTTATTTTGGCTAACAAGTTAGAATATTTTAGAAGGTCTTTTGGTTTTTTCATGGCTTTGGAGGTGCCATGTCACGTGTCACATCATACGCCACATACATAACTCTATGTGTCATCATCCAAGCAACGATCCATGTTTGCCTCCTTGTAAGTATTTTCAAGACTTGATGGTCTCCTTGAAAACCTTGGAGGCCCCTCAAACTGTATGACATCATCAATTTCTTGTTCACTATGGATGCCACCTGAGATGCCATGTAGTACTTTATTGTTACCTTGGATGTCAACTTTGATGCCTTGTTGGACACCACATAAGACGCCACTTGTACCTCTCTATCTAAAGGTGGTTTAAGCCCACACCGATCGAGCAACTAATCCAGGTAAATTCTAGTTTGTATCCTCATTAATTTTTCTCCACTATTTTTGGGGCACTTCCAAGGGTGGGAAGGCTACCCAAGGTTTCGGCCTAAGCATGAGAGAGAAATCATGTCTTGAGAATATCATGAATGTTTTAGCCAGTCCCCTAATGGTATGATAGAGATTGAATTTCATTGGTTTGATGATTCCATTGCATTCAAAATACTGTTTTACTTAAGGATACATTGTAAAAAGCATTGAACAAATGAAATCAGCAAACACCCTAAAGTAGAGGTGTGTTTGGCAATAAGGAGAAGAAGGGCAGGAAATGTGATTTTGATAAAACAGATGTCATAGATGGATACAGTGACCAAAATTATGTAGAATTGGCCTCTAAGATCGGTCAATGGAAATGTGGAATTGGGACCTTAAATGTTCTAGGAAAGGGTTCTCGGTTTAGTCATAATGGCATACATTAATGCATTTGCATTGTGATATGTTTAGGCATTGCAGAGACATGGAGTGATACCAGAAGCAGAAGGGAAAGCACCTACATCGCTAAGGAGTAACTGGTAGCTAGAATCTCTAGCCTTAACTTATATTGCTTTTCTTGTCTATAGTGTTTTTGTGCTTGTTTACTGTGTTGTGGTTGTTATGAGATGTATGACTCCTTGTTTATACGCCTTAGCTATATGATTAAGGTGAAGTCATGTGCATGTTTCTTGTACACAATAAGTGTCGAGAGAGAGGGCACTAGATGAGTAGTACGAACATTGCATATAGCATGACTTGCATTGCGTTATATTGTTATTAGTTGTAGATTGATTCTGCTACTGAGTTTCCCAAGAAACCTTACCATTTCCACAATGCACGTGAATGCACAATAAGAGGTAAAAGAAAGGATAGAGTTTGAACATGTTTATTTATACTTCTTGTATAGCTTCTGGCTTGTGTATATAATGATATTGAGATTTACTGGATACTTACTATGTATTACGTGTTGTTATATTGGCTAATAATGTATATTACATTGCTCATAACATGTGCATGATAAGAGAAAGAGGAATATAGCATGGCATGGTGATTATGGTTAATTGGCACATGGTTTTTGGTTTAAAAGCTGTGAAATTGTGTTAGCTATATTTTAAGCAAATAAATGATTATGACAACGAGCCTTTGGACACTAATAGAGGGTGTTTTTAGCTAAAAATGAAGTGGTATATATATTGTCATTTGGAGTTTTATAGCAAGAGTTATATGCCTTCCAAAAGTTGGCCATAAATCAAGAAAAAAATGGAAAAATGACCAAATGAATAGTGCCAAATGACTATATTAACAGTGCATATTTAAGAGGTTGCATATGTCCATTTCCATGCAATCACTGAATGGGATATTTCTCCCTTAAAGATGATGAAAGAGCTTTCCAATGAACTTGGAACCACCTCATTCCGATTTTTCTAGAATCAATTATGATTTTTTGAAGATGGTAAAAAATAAAGGTCTAGTGGATAATAAATTGACAAAAGGAAATTGTCAACCCTTGTTTTTCCAATTTAAAGTCATAACTAGTGTTTCCAATGGCCTTAATGTGATAAGATAAAGGGCCTAGAGATAAGGTGTTATGCTATACACTTAGGCATCAACTTCTTCGTCTTTATGGATCGACTGACTCCTGTAGTTGGAGAAACTTTAAGGAACATATGGTCTCAAACCTTAAACTCTAGTGACTTTCGATTCGTATCAGTATAACACTTTTGCCTACTTGAGCTGCTAGGAGTCCCTTGCCTAGTGATGCTATCCCACAAGGGAAAGATCCCACGAACTCACAATCAATAGAATATGCTTACCCCAAGAGAGCTAAACAAGGATCGATGATCCACTTGAACCCTTGAACACGAACGAACAAGGACCCAAAGTGTTGGAAGACGCCATAAGGATGATCAAGCCTTGATAAGTCTATTAGTTCTCAAAAGAACTCTAGAGAGAATCCTCTCTCATGAACACAAGGGTAGAATTGCAACCTTGTTAAATTCCAAATCTCAAAATGTCTACAATGGAGGTTTTACAGGTATTAATAGGCAACATCCAAATTTGACCTAATTGGAAACCTTGAAATTTTAAATTACATACCAAATTGGAAATGGTCAAATTACATATTAATACTAATTTGAATTCAAATTAATTTCCAAATTGGAAACCCAAAATTGAATTTCCTAATTAATACTAATTTGAATTTCAAATCAATTCCAAATTGGAAACCCATATGTAGCTCTTTAATTTGATGCCTCTAAGCCCAAAACTTGATCATCAGCTCCATCTTCAGCCCAAATGAAACTAGTGACGTTTTCTGCCTTTTTGTCCACATTTGGTCCAATTGCTATTTCCTTTGTCCATGTCTCTTGCACTAGTCCATTTAATGCTTCCTTGATTCTTTTGGATCTTGCTCTCGTGATTGAACCACTTGGAAGTTGCAAAACATCACTTGGATTTGAATGTATATCTTGCTGGATCGCATCATCACATTAAGTAGGGAGTAATCTTCAAAGGGATCTCTTATGGCCTCACACATGTTGAATATGACCACATTGTCACCAACATCCATAGATATGCATCCGTCCTTCATACTAATCATGGTATTAACAATACTCATAAAGGGCCTTATCTATGATGTAGATCAGCAAGGAAAATGCCACACCTTACATATAGGCCATTTTTTAGGTCACTTAGCATCCATTAGAGACATTGCATTACGGATGATATAGAAACTTAAAACTGAAAATTTTGTTTCCAGCGAGTATTTTCACTACCAAAATATATTTTTGGACGAATTTTGATAAATTGTAACTAAACGTAGAAAAATCAAAATAATGTGATTCTAAGTTCTACAAAAAGCCCTTTGATTTCTCTGTAAGGGAAAAATACTTTCATACATCAATATCATACAGATCAATGCCAGAATTGTACGGAATCCGACTCTATCTTTTTGGTAAAACAGTTTTTCCCTATTTAACCTTAACTTTAAAAATTCACAAGGCACACGGAATTCTGATTTCTATGTATTACTTATCAAAACAAAACTTAGCATATCGTCTATTATCATGCCAAATTACAAAATTCATATAAGTCATCTGGTATAAGACGAAATTCATACAAGATTACTGTTCCAGTGTACTTTCCAACAAGCATTTTCAGCATATGTATAGACATATAATAAGCCACATAGCCTTCACCCTTGTACTCCCTTTTTATTCCTCCTTGATGATTCAGGCCCTAATTCATTGTTGTTAATATGGGGTGGGGTGAGATTCTTGAGAATCCCAATAGCAAGTTACAATGATACTAATCTAAAACAAGTAAGCAACATGTGACAATCATTATGCATGGGGATAAGTGGATGCCCCCAATGCCAGGTTCTGTGAAGATTAATGCAGATGGTTCAAGACGTGATTCTGGATTGTGTACTTGTGGGGGTGTTTTGTGAGATGATACGAGTAAAGTTTTGATGTGTTTTATGTATAGAGTTGGTCCAGACTCTATCATTATAGCTGAAGCTTTGGGTGTGTTGTGGGGTCTGAAATTAGTTGCTGACCAAGGACTTAAAGATCTTGTTGTTGAATGTGATTGTAGTGAGTTAGTTTATCTTCTCC
>JBAGKO010014338.1:0-11428 GCA_037177275.1 Acacia concinna | reverse complement strand
ATAGATAATCACTGAGGCTCAAAGATAAAACTCTCTCTAAGGTATATTACATAAACATTGAGAAATAGAGAGTATATAATGTTGGAGTCAAGGTATTAGCATTTTTATGCTTTTTGCATTAGGCTCTCGTCCATCGTCGTCACTTTGAATGTTTCTCCTTTTATAGTTGGTGTATATTTGATGTCCGTTGGAGATAAAGAAGTAACTGTTGGCTTTTGAAAAATATTTCTTCCCATTGAAATATAGCCGTTGGAGATTTTGCCAAAATTATCCTTTTCACAATCTTGTGTTTGATCCCAACTTTGAAGTTCTAAAACATATATGATAACTTGTAGAAGTGATTAGAATCAATGGGTATCAATAAAATGAATTCTAGAGAGATTGGAAGAATTACGCTATGATGCTCTGTTTTTGCAAACCACCATTTCCTTGAGGTTGAAAAGTAACCTTGAGGTCACAAGTAATTTTTGTGAAGGAACCTTGAGGTTGGTAAAGTTTACTCAAGGTTAGTCTTGAAAAAGTTTAGAACAATGTTTGCTTGTTCCCTTGAGGTTAGGAATTAATCCTTAAGGTTTCGTGTTTTAAATTCAGAGCATATGAAAATATACTTACCACCCTCAAGATCAGGGAATAACCTTGAGGTTGCTCACCCTTACAAGGTTTTTAAAATAGACTGCCAGGTTTTGAAGTTGCCTTGCAAGGTTGCCAGTCATAGACATTTCCTCGAGGTCAGAGTTCTCCCTCGAGGTTACGTAACCTTGCAAGGTTTTGAAATAGACAGTAAGGTTTTGAACTAGCCTTGCAAGGTTGCCTAGCCTTGAGGCTAGAGACCACCCTCGAGGATCCATAGCCTTGCAAGGTTTTGAAATACACAATAAAGTTTTGAACTAGCTTTGCAAGGTTTTGAAATACACAGTAAGGTTTTGAACTAGCCTTGGAAGGTTGACCACCCTCGAGGCTAGAGATCACCCTCGAGGTTACGAAACCTTGCAACCTTTTGAAATACACAGCCAGGTTCCACTCTACCCTTGCATCAATAGCAAGGTTGCTTTCTAGCCTTGTAGGGACCCGTGTCCTTGAGGCTAGCACTATCCCTCGAGGGAGGGTCTCCTCCTTGCCAACTTACAAGGTTTTGAGCAAACCTTGCATCAACGACGAGGTTTCATCGAAACCTTGCTTCTCAATGAAGATTGCAGGAAACATGTCAGTTTTATATCTTGATTTATCTTATCATTCTAGCTCTAAATATAGCAAATTATATATATATATATATAGAAATCTCTTTGAGTCATATTTCCAATACAAAAAGAATCATCTTCAAATTCATTGTATCTAGAAAGATATGATCTGAAGAATATAGTCTGTTCTGGAATATGCGTCAAGCCATAGTGTCATTTTCAAAAATACACAGTGCCCTTATATCATCTTCTTTTTTTATGATCTTAGATTCATTGGAAAGATATTTGAGTCTAGTTTCATACACAAAAATAATCGTCTCAATTGAAGTTGTGGTTAGAGAGATATGACATAAGCATCGAACCTTGTCTGAATTATCTAAAGTAAATTAAGCACCAACTTTGGAGAAGTATATCTCTCTAATTTGAACCTTTTTCATCATGTTCTATATATCCATGTGTCTCATTTTAAGTCGAGTTTCATATGAAGTAAGAATCAACTCAATCGGATATCTGGTTGAAGAGATATGGCTAAAATACTGAACCTCTATTTTGCTGACTGAAAACAACGTCTGAAATCTTCTTGAAACCTCGAGGTTTTGATCTAATTTTCCACTTTCCTCGAGGTTTCATCTTAACCTCAAGGTTTACCTTCCCATATGGTCATTTTAGCTTCAATTTGAGCCGTACCAACCATCATTTGATCATAGATGCCTCCAATACCATATATAAGAGCTTGAAACTTGGTTTACTCATTAGATCTAGCAAGTTCTTGTTTCTTCAATATCTTCTCTTATTTTTCATGATTATTCTCCACAATTTAGCCCAACAAGAACTTCTTTCATTTCAAGACTTCTGCTTATTTTTTGTCTCTTCATTCTTCTCTTGATTTTCTTCCAAACATTAACTTGATATCATCTTCTTAACTAATCTACATAATATTTCACATTCAACATACCAGTTAGACAATATAAGACAATATACACATCATGCAAACTTTTTGCTCTTAATATGATGCATCTATATTTTGACATCATCAAAACTAATCATATATCTAACATCATTGATGAGGATGAGCTCTATCAAGTATCTCAATAACGATTAATTGAACTCATCAATATTTTGCATGAACAAATATATGTAGTGACTAATATTTGTAACCTTATCCCAACTTACATCATTCAGAGGCAATATTAATCAATTAGATTATTCAGAAATTCAAAAATAAAAAAACCACAGCATCAACATAAAATACTTTTTTTATTTTAATATTCATACACATGAGGATAAGGACAAGCAATTAGGGTCACTATTCATATATCATAAAGTATGGCAACCTCTAGACAACCTATGTACATAGACATGATGGTCAGACTCTACACCTAGTTGTTAGACCACATACTTTGTGCTTCTGTTGCATTAGAAAAACATCAGCTAAAATCTTGAGGATGACAAATCAAATGACATGTATTTAATTTGTGCTTAGTGACACCATAGGGAATTACTTACTCCCCCAGATTTTTAGGACTTGGCATATCTTCTTATATGGCAATATCAAGTAAAAGATTTCTAATTTTTCCTTCATCAAGTCTGATAAGACAAAAAACAACAATTCATAAACCAACTAATGACTTTAGTAATACATTAACCAAATGTCTTTAACTATGACAACATGCCAAAATGTTGATTTTGTCTGGCCTTTATTTTTTGTGTATTAGAATTCTAGCTAGACCAAAAATATCAAAGTTCATCCTCCTTTGAATACCATTTATCACTTACCATATCTTGCTAAACATAAAACATTTATAAATTAGTAATATACTCAATTGTAATCATGTTGCTCAATATTACATCAACCAACATGTATAATAGAAAAATCACTATATGAAAATGAAGAACACATTAACACAAAACCTTCTTATTGGTCAATTTTGTTTTCACTTTTGCCTTCAATATTAACTCAAAACCTTCTTACGCATCTTATGGTTTTGCACAAAAGGGTGGGAGATTGTTAAGATATCAAGAGGCAATCCATTCTTATATAAAGAAGTAATATCATTAACATTCATCCGGTTCCTCAATAATAGTACAACCAAGATGCAGAATTGCAAAAAGACTAGAAGAGATAGAAACTTATACTACACATAATTCCTCAAAAGGAAGGACATGCAATTTGTCACACACATATGGAAGCAAAAACATGTAGGAGACCACATGCCGACCTCATTGTTCGCACTTCTGCCAATATCATGTTGTTTATTTTGTCAGCAAAGCATCCGTATTTACAAAAAAGGTTCTTCCTTATTCTTCCAAGAAATCTACCAGATCTACAAAAAAGAGTGAGAGGTAAAGACAAATAGAGAGATAAGCATGAAAGAAATAGACATAATCCATTCTTCTACCAATGCACATAGTTCTGTGAAAAAAGACGCATAAAAAGTTAATACACAGCATAATGTTCAATAATCTCTTGGGAGACATCCCAAGTCTATAGATAACAAGGAAAAGAGGAAGACAGAAGCTTTATATCTCAGCTCAAACAAACTCAACCCATTCTTCATCCTCCCTTTACTTGCGTCTTCTTCATTATTTTTCACTCTTAAGCTTCATATCAAATTCAAGTTCACATGTCCTTATCTTGCTTGGTTATGTTGAGCCAGTACCATTAAAATGAATAGTAAAACGTGAAAGAATAGTAATGGGAATTAAAAGCATGTCTTATTTCATTATTACTCTTAAGATTGTATTGATTAGTCAAGTTTGTTATTAGTAAAAAAAGAGTTAGGGTTTCAAATCTACTTATGAAGTATTAAATATTGGACAACTGACTTCATAAACTTTTCTTGAAATTATTAATACGCATGAAGTTTTTACAATAATGTCAAAATATCATGGCCGTTAAGTCAACCAATGTTGATATTCTATTTAACAATCATTAATTCTTCACACATACATGTTGTACAACATTTTTGCTTTCGATGATCTTATTTGTTGCTATGGGTCTTTTGTAAGATACAATAGTGATACAAGCCTTATCTTTTCTTGGTTTTTCCCTTTTAATGAATATTATTAAATCATTTGGATGCATTAATCTATAGCAACAGTGCTCCTTTTTTAAATCTAAGGCAAAACCACTAATGATAAAGAAATTTAAAAGAAAAAAGCCAGTGGTTGAGACAATTAGGAGAAGGGAAACTTTGGCATTCATTGTGTCATACAGAAGACCCCATAGTAGTGGACAAAGCCAGTATGAGCTAGCGAAAACTTCATTTTTGTTAAACATATAACAGACATGACATTTTTCCATCATTTCGAGAGCTTCACATATACTTTGTATCCAAGGATAGTTTATGGTGTTTGATGGTCATGTCAAAATACGTAATATAAGCAAATATGAGGCCAATGTGCAATTTCATTAATATTGTATATATTGCCCAAGCTTCTTCAACTTGAAAAGTTGAAACACCCCTCCACCTTTCCTTGATATAATATAAGAAATTGATTTTTATTAATTAATATTATCCAAAATTTATTAATCACTAAGCAAATAGAATTACTAGTTGGGATTGTTGTTAAAAAAACTATGTTTACGTAAAATAGACCATAACACAAGGAATTTTCCCTACAAATATTCATGATTGAAGTCAAAACTAGGGGTGAAGAGCCTGGTCAGGTGGCTTGTCAAGGGCCTGAGCCAAGCCTATGAAAAGCCTAGTCAGGCCTAGGCTGATATACTAACAGGCCAAGCCTAGGCTATTTTAAAATCATAATTATTCAATCAGGCCAAGCACATGCCAACACATAAGGTTGTTAGGCTTATCAGGTTGACTTAGCATGATAAGTATTATTAAAAAAATAGAAGGGCAGCTGGCACCTGAGAGAAGTGTGTTATGAGTGAGAAAATGAGAGTCAAAGCCAAGTTGAATGATGTGTGCCTGAGTTAAGTTAGTGAGTGAGAGTCAGTGTCTTCCTTATTTGCTAACCCTACCCAGCAACATTGAGCTCTCGTAGCAGCATCCGAGCTTCATCATTCTTGCCTTGAGGCCGTCGCCCCTTAGTTTATGGTCTCACCTGTCCTCTGTCTATCTCTCTCGTCGGTGGCCTTCACCTCCAATTCTTCATCAATCGTTCTTGGTTCTTCAAATCTTGGCTTGGATCAATGGCAGATCTATTCTTTTCTTCATCAATTGTTCTAGCTTCTCCCTTCCCTAACCTTGAGACAACCATCTTTGGTTCTTCTTCTCTTGGTGACTTGGATTAGTGGTTGGATCTATTCAAGAGGTCGGCTTCACTCTTATTTATTTTATCTAACTCAATTTAGAGCTTGTTATCTACTGATTTGTGTGAAGGTTGCCAGAGCTTGCTATTACATTAATAACATGATAATGCTTCCATTTTGTTTCTTATTTTGATTATAAAATTTGTATTTTTTGGTCTGTTCTTTTGAATCAATGTGATATTAAGAAGATATATTTTTGCATGGCTATCAATGTGATTCTCGCCAAATATTTTACTTGCTGAACTCTGGACCTCTAGTACTCTTCTCTTAGGTTTTGCTCCTTCAAATCATTATTATCAGTATATCACCCCTTCAAAACTTTCTCAACCCTTCCATTTATATATGTTGCTGAACTCTAATAATTACATTTTTGTTGTTTTTTAAACGGCATGAATACAAATGATATGAATCACCATCTAATAACAAGGTACTCCCTACCCTTTCATTTATAAAACATATGTTTGAAGCAAATTGTAAAAACGAATGATCTTCATTAAGTACGATTAGAATTTTTTTAAAAAAGAAAAAGAAAAGTAGGCTTCAAATAAATGCTTCATTTAATAATTAACATTAACCCTTGATTAACTTATACTTAGTTAATGAAAGTGTAATTTTTAAACGAGGTCATTAATAAGTTATTATTAACCATTCTAAATTTGCAAATAAAAACCCAAGAGAAGAGTACCAGGGTGTAATTAAACATTGTCGAAGCACATTGATGTTTTTCTTGGCTAAGTTTTCTCACTTATTATATAGGAGAATAATTTATTTTCGTTGTAGTTTTACTTGCTGTACATTGATATTTTTCTTAGCTAAGTTTTCTTTTCCTTGTAGTTTTACTTTGTGTACATTGATGTTTTACTTTAAATATTTTATATGTTGCTGTACATTTATTAGTTAATATATGTTGCCCTTGTTTGTTACAATATGATGCGATTTTTACTTAAACTAAACTTTATTTTGTGTTTCAATTCTAGTTAATGACATCGTCATTTAAGAGTGAAACAATATACATCTACTTTATTTCCTCCTACTGCTATTGGGGTTTATCAACAAGCACCAACAGATTGTAGTGAACAAGCAAGTCAACAAACAAGTCAACCATCTAATAAGAAAAAGGGTGGTGGTGGTGATATCATTAAGAGTAAGAGGCGAAAAGCCTCAACTATTTGGGACGATTTTGATCAAGTTGAAATTAAGGATGGGTCGAAAGCTAAATGAAAACATTATAAGAATCCATTTGCAAACTCAAGGAAGGGAGTTAGTAGTACCCATCTTCGAAGACATTTAAAAGCTTGCCAACAAAAGAGGTCACTTGATACTTCGAAGGAAAAGCAAGCCACCATTCCATTCCAACCTTCCTCTATGATCCTTAATCTATTTTTAGCATTAGGTGCTAGATACTCTAATAAAAATATGAGGGAAATAATTGCTATCATAATCATGATGCATGAGCATCCTTTCACCATTGTAGAGGATGAAGTTTGGATATGGGGCTTTCAATACGCAAACTCTAATTTACCTAAATTTTCTCATAAGATAGTAAGAAGTAATTGTTTGGCTATATATGAGGCTGAGAAGAAACGATTGAAGGCCATATTACAATGTGTGAGCAATATTAGTTTGACAATCAATATGTGGAGATCAAGTCACCAAGTCGCTTGATAAAACATGGTTATCACTAGGCATTTTATTGATACGGGGTGGAATCTTCAAAAGAGAGTTTTGAGTTTTGTCAAAGTTCTTATTCCTAGACGTGGAATTAATGTAGCTAATGCGATTTTGAAGTGTTTGAAGGCCTGAGGAATTGAAAACAAAGTGTCTTCTGTGTTAGTGGACAATGCTTCTTATAATGATTCATGTTTAAGGGCTCTTTCAAATATTTTATCACTTAGTAGTTCATTACCTCTAGGTGGTGACTCATTTCACATTAGGTGTTATGCGCACACTAACTTATTGGTGCAAGATGGCCTTGGCAAAATTAAGGGCATTATACATAATTTCTATGAGAGTGTGAAATATATCAACTATAATAATTCAACGCTAAAAACATTTTGTGATGTTGTTGAACAAAAACGATTGAAAGAGAAGAGGCTTATCATTGATTGTCCAACAAGGTGGAAATCTAATTATATGATGTTGTCTACCGCTTTGAAGTTCAAGGCTGTCTTCACTGATTAAAAGGAAAGAAAACCACGTTACACCTATGCATCATCATAGGAGGATTGAAATAAGGTTGAAAAAACTTGTAAACTTCTTGAAGTGTTCAATCTAGCCACTTATGTCATATATGGTAGTGAGTATACCATTGCAAATTTATACCTTTCTAAAGTTTAAAGAGTCAAAAAACTAATTGACAATGCCATAGAAGATGGTGATTTCTTCATTAAAGAAATGACAACCTCTATGAAAGAGAAATTTGACAAATATTAAGGGAAATGCAATACGATAATGGCTTTTGCAAGTATTATGGGTCCTAGGTGCAAATTATATATTGTTAACTATTGATTTTCTTTTATCTATATGCATGATTATGTTGCTTCTAATAATATTAGACAAAGTGGTGAAAGCTTTACACTCAATATATGACGAATATGTTAGCATGTACAAGGGAGAGACAAGTAATGAAGTTGATAATATTGCCAACAACTCTTCTCCTAATGTACCTAGTTCTTCCATAGTTACTGGCTTTAATCAAATCATGACCATAGTTCATGAAAAGCAAACAATCCCCCCTATAAAATCAAAATTGGAAGTTTATCTTAAAGATGGTGTTTACATCCTTGAGGGTAGTTATAGCTCTTTTAGTACATTAGAATGGTGGAAAAATAATAGTTTGAAGTATAAGATTTTATTTAAGATAACTATTGACATACTAGATATTCTTATCTCAATCGTGGCATCAGAGTCCACCTTTAGTGTTGGAGGGAGAGTAATTGATGAATACTGTTCTAAATTGAACGAAGAATCAATTGAAATACTTATTTGCGATAGGGATTGGCTTCGACACAAGTACAATTGAAAGAAGAAGCAAAGGTATGAGTTTTGCATTAGTACAAATGTACCATTTCTTATATACATACATATATATAACTTGTTAATTTGTGTTATTCATAATATACATTTGAATTGTTCTTTCTAAGGTCTTCAAGAGAGGAAAAGAAGAAAATATATTGAAGATTTGATAAGAAGATCCGATAGCTTCACATTGACTTGGTCTTATTTGGTGTAATTATGGTTTAAGATATTATATTGTATTTAGTTTAAATGGTTTTAATTTGTGGATTTATTAGGATGTTTTATGTTATATTTTGGATTATTGATATATATAGTATGTAAACTCTATTTGGCCAGTTTGCAGCATGTTATAACTAGGCTGTAAAAGAGGCATGTTGGCCTGTTTCACAGATAAGGCCTATGGCCTATTAAAATTCCAGGCCTATTAGGCCAAGCTAGGCTTATGCTGATCCCAAGGCCTGAAATAGGCCTCAGGCTAGGCTAAGGCCAATTTGTCCCTGAATAGGCCTGGTTTGTTCTGGCTCCACTACTACAGATTTGTGTATATATGACGCTTTAGATATTGTTGTTATTAGAACCCCCACCATATATAAATAGGTGAAATTAATGCATATATATATATGCCAATTTCTACATAAAAGTGTCATATATTATAAACAATTATATGACGGTTGTTTAGAAAACCATCATAGAAAAAATCAAATTCTATATATGGTGGTTCATTTATTAGAACTGTCATGTATGTATGTATGTATGTATGTATGTATGTATGTATGTATGTAATAGGTATGTATGGTGGTTTTTTATAAATAAATTGCCACATATTTTATATATGGTATTTTTTATGTATAACCATAATATATATGCTTTCACAACTTTGATTATGAATCCTATTTTGCAGTACTCTATTTGAACTTCTCTTACCATTATTTTCTGGCATACCCACTGTTATTTCCCTCCATTGTTGTCAAAATCTTGATTACCCTCCTTCCCGTGGTTGTCGTTGTCATTCATGTTGTGTTGACTTCCTCGTTGGTGGCTATTTGCCACTTCTGGCCTACTTGTCATAGATGACTGCATTCACCCCACTTATTAACTCCATATCTCTAGCAGGTTTGAAACTTCTTCTCTTAATAATTGATTAGAGCCATTATTTGGTTGTATATTTGTCATGATTTTGTTTCCAATTTCTAGTTAGTTGTAGACATTATTTGGTTCCCTACCAATTATTTGTGTTGTACATTTTTTAATTATTTGTCAATTGGCTTCCCTATGTCTTTTGCTTAGACACTTACTACATTGTTATTGGTAAATTTGGCCTTACATAGTGATGCTTTGCCATTTATGATCTTGCTTTGCAACTTGCTCCATTGTGATAATTGGCATGTATGGTTATACTAGCAAAAATGAATTCTGGAATTTTGTTTGTGGTTCTGGAATTTGTGCTAATTATTGGCCAAACCAAATTCTCTGTTGAATGCAATTATGTGGTTTGATCTGTATCATTCTAGAATTCTATGTTTCACTAAACGAAGTTTGCAATGTAACATGTTAATTGATATGGACACAACTGATAATGGATCAAGTAGTACTGGGGCTTGTAATAACCAGCCAAGCCTGATGAATTCCTAGCAAGCTGCTGATAGAGATGCACATCAAATGATGAGGGAAGAGTAAGCTCTAAGGAAGGGCCTTATGGTAATGAGTGAGATATGTAAGGCAAAGAGAGACTAGAATAAACTTCACATCAGATGGAAACAATAAAGGCCAAGTTGTGTGTTCCGACAACTTCATCAGCTACCTTGGGTATGCAACCAAATGCAACATGCCTATCACTTTAGCCACTTGGAAGCAGGCAACCAAGAAGATGAAGAATGATGTGTGGACTCTTGTTTTAGTAAGATCTACACTTAGCTTGATGATTTTCTTATCTTCACTTTTTATGATAATCGCTAATAATTATGTTTTACTTTTTAATTTGTAGTTTGCCTTCAACGTAGGTGAGGAGAAGCAACAATTTTTATTTAGGAAGTGTGGGAAGATCATGTGTTCCTTCAGCTAATTTTTGAACAAGAAGTATTTGGCAAATCACGACTATGTTGATGCCTCAATGGTTATGACCTTGATAAGGGATGTTTTCAAACCAAAATAGTGGGCCAGATTTTGACAGGGTACGACGCACTCTAGCGTTCAAGGTAAGCTATCCTCTTCTGATTTACTAGTTTGTGTTATAAGAGAATTAGTTACCACAATCATATATAACAACTTCTTTGTTGTTTCTTTCTATAGGCATGAAGCACAATAAACTGTGAGAGGGTGAAGAAGAACGATTACCCCTACCTTGGATGTCGCAAGGGTATGCTAACATCGAGTAAGAGATGTTAGAACAGATGAGATCTTCTTCAGATTTGACCATCCACCGTTCAGAATTGTAGGTTGATATGCGACAAGAAAAAGTGTAACATCCTAATTTTTATATTTAGGATTTAATTATAATTAAGAAAAAATTATTTATAATTAGTAAATTTATTAGGTAATTGTTAGAAAAAAAAAGGTTGTTTTTGAATAGATATGATTTATACTTGTAAAGAAATTGGTGATATAAAAATGTAGAAATAGTAATTTATTATTGTTGTTAATTAAAAAAGAAAAATAATAACAATAATTAAGCAATTAGAAAATATGTATGCATATATGCATTAATAATTAATAACATAAAGTAAAATAAAAAGAAAAGAAAGGGGGAGAGAATCTATTTTAAAAAAGGGAAATATATATATACACACAAAAGAAAAGGAATAAAAAAATTGGGAAAAATGGAAAACCCAAAAAAAAATACTAGAGAAATAGGTAAAGGACGGATCAAAGCTGCGAAATGCGAAAATCCCATATTAGGCCTTTTGTACTTTTTGTGAAATTACGAAAATTCTACTAAATTTTAACAAAACAAAGCTCT
>JBAGKO010014270.1:0-11434 GCA_037177275.1 Acacia concinna | reverse complement strand
TAATTAGTTTAGTTAGTAATTAGGAAATTACTTAGGATTTCCAAATAATAGCTCCTTGAGAGAAGAACGACTGGTTGTGCACTATACTGCATATTAGGTGCAATCAATATAACGAGCGAAACAGGCGACAGTTTCGGGACTCGATCACTTCCATTGAGCAATATCCAAATGTTTGTCTGTGCTCGGGGAAGTGTTAAGCTTCGGACAGCTTTTAGGTCCTATAATAAAAAATTTATGGATGACATGTCATTATTTGACTAATACTTGTATAATCAACTTACTCAAGTTGGTTGTTATTTGGGTTGGTGCTTAAGCCTAATTAAGTAGCTAATAGCGGCACATTAAATTCGTATGCATATAAGGTGCTGGCAGGATTCTTCAGTCAACTTTAAAATATTATAACTAATTCTACAATCATCCAATTTCTATGGTTCAAAGCCCTATATGACCCTTGTTAAGTCTAGTTTATGGGAAAAATTTTTACTTCAGCATTTATCATGCACAAGATTCCAGATCCCATCATTACCTACAACTATCACAGGTTAGCATCCAGAATCATTGTCAAAGTTCAAAAATCTTTATCTCCCAATATACTCATCCAATTATCACAAAATACCCATCCAATTAAAGCCCATTGGGTTTACTTTCTTTCTGAAAAATTTTGTCGGTATTTGAATTCATTTGTCCTGGGAAAAACATCTCACAATCAGTATACCTCAAAATAACTTCCAGATTCAATGTCCAACTTTCAAAAATCATAACTATTTTTCGAGACATCCAATTGGTACATTCTTGGACTCATTTTAAATATTAATATGTCTACTAATACCTCACCAAATTTCGTAATAAACTAAAATGTTTTTCTCTGTTAAAATATTTTATGAATATCACGAGTCAGAATTTATTCTAACAGTGCCATGCCAACTTGTAAAATTCATATCTCAGTCTACAGAACTCCAAATAACCTAGTTCCAAGTTTATTTTAAAGCTCTACATGTCTAATAATTCCTCCCAAAATTTCATAGTTATCCAAGGTCATTTTCTTCTGTTTCTAAATACTTTATTTTTGGTGATCAGTGTTTTACTTTCAGAATCTAACTTAACTTTCAAAAATCATATCTCTCAATCTACAAATCCAAATTGCATAAAATAGGACTTGTTTTAAAGCTTGACATGTTCTCTATCTTGCTGCCAAATTTCAGAGACAATGGGGTTCATTTGCTCTGTCAAAATTTTACACGAAAATGGAGCACTCTTCTGCCGAAAATACCAATTCTAACTGCACCATTTATATTATCTACAAGCTTCAGCATATTAACATCCATGGTCTCTGTTTTTCTTTTCCAGAAATCACAACCCAACTCAGCGCATGCATATATATATATATATATATTCTGATTTAGCACTGTATTACGGAACCTAAATAAATTCATGCAACCCATAATGTGCACCGAAACACATACATTCATCTATACCCATTATTTGCTCTGTTTCTTTTATCCAATAACAGAGCCGAAACATGCATGCAATCAAACAGAAAACCGAAAGTAGAAGGAGATTTAAAGACTCACCGTGGCTCACTCCCACTTTCTCGGTTCTCCACTGTTTTTTAGCGGCGAAACACTCTCATTCTGCAGCGAACATGAATTGCAGAACCGAAACACTCTTCCTCTCTTCTCGGTTCTGACTATGCTTTAGCGAAATGAAGCTCTCTTCAGAGACAGCAATGGCAGGATTTGCAGAATGAAGCTTGAAGGATCCGAACTCTCTCACTCTCTCTTTCTCTCGGTTCTCACTCTCTGATTCTCCGCAGCAAATTCACAGACCCTCACTCTAACTCTCACGGTTTCTCTCTGTCATTTGGCGAAATGGAAGAATGAAGAGTGCAGAACCAAACACTCTCATATGCGTGGAATGAAATGGAAGAAAGCAACATTCATGCCTTCCATCTGTCCAGCTGACTACACGTGGGAAAGGAGAAAGAAAAATAACCAGCTGTCCTTGTTTTTGCATGCATGGAAGAAGAATGAAATGGATAAATGGTTGTGTAATATATGATGAGGGAGAAAATTATACATTGGGCCCTTCCAATGTTTCCCAATTCCTAACTTAGTCATTCTTTATTAATTAAAATAATTCCATATATTTAATCACAAGATGATTTATTGATCTTATATGTCCATTAACTTCCTTAATTCCATAAAAAAAATTTCTTAAAATATTAGGCTAAATGTTATCCTCTAAATATTTTTCATGAATTATTTCAAAAAATTTGGCCTTTAATTCTAAAAATAGCTTTTAAACTATTTGAGCTACTTTTTAGAGAAATTAAACATTTCCTTAACTTTCTAAATCCCAAAATTAAATTATATAATGATTCCTCACAATTTAGGATATTACACACATTACAAAAGAAAGATGGCTTCTGAATGTCATCAAGAGCTTTAGTCTCACAATCAAATACAAATAAGTTCAAAGGATCAACTCCATGCCGTTGTAAAAGATGACGAGGGCTTTGATTATCGGTGTGGTGGAGGTGGTCTTCGATAAAAGATGGAGACTTGACATTTTTCCAATGGTTGGACACACATTGATATCGGATTAAGGTTTTTACCATAAGTCACTTGAGAATGTATGTGACAATTTCATTGGGAAGATACAGAATATCGCTCTGCACTAGCATCTTGTTTATGGTAAAGCCTGCGAAAAATTAACGAACGTGAGGAAGAGGAAAGGGACTGATGTAGGATTTTCTCTCTCAAACTCTTTTTTAATTTAACTTTTTTTGTACATGTATTTACCTTTAAATATACACTTATAGAAGACGTACTCATAAGTTAAGTAGGTTTACGGTTGAATTTCTCGTCAGCTCTTCTTTCTCATTTTTGGCTCATGATTACATATTCACATTAAGATTGTAGGGTTTAGATTCACTATTTTATAAAATTATTTCTATAGACATAAATAAATAAATTTAAATTCTTAAAATTTGATCTATACCATTCACAATTGTAATAAAAACAATTAATGAAATATAATTTATAAAATATAATAATAATTGTTATTTGTTAACACACCATTCTGTCAGTGTCGCACTTAAGAAAATAAATAAAAAATAAAAATCCTCTCATTACTTATATAATGTTAGGGTCTAAGTCAGCAATCATCATTAAGAAAAGAAAATAAAATAATAAAAAAACCTCTCATTGGTAATTCTTGGAGCCTAAGTTTACAATCATCATAAAAAAGTAAATTAAACATAAAAATATAAAAATATAAAAAAATTCCCCATTGATGATCATGAGGAAATTAAACGTAAAAATAAAAAATAAAAAAAAATAGAAAAATTATTCTTTTATAATGTTAGGTTTTAAATTAGAAAATTGATTGAGGAAATCAAAAATTAAAAAAAAAATCTTTTAGGTTTAAATTAGGAAATTCTTTGTGAAAAATATAATATATATATATATAAACAAAAATAAAATACCAAAAACAATGTTTTTCATGACTTCTCATTGATGACGATTGCAATCATCATTAAATCAAAAATAAATAAAAAAGATAATAAAAGAAGAACATTTATGAAGAAAACCCTAATTTGAGACTATAAATAGATAAGCAAGAGTTAAAACAACACAAGACAAATTTTGGGAGGAAAAAAGATGGGAATGAAAGGACACATAAATTTAAGAGAGTAGAGGTGCTATTTTTCTCATACTTACAAATAAAGTCAATGATCTTATGGTTGGGTGTCAGGCATGTGATGCTTCAACACTAATAGCTTGATAGAGGAATCAAATATTGTTATGATTGAATCATTTTCTTTTTCTTTTTTTTTCCTTTTTTTTTCTATTTTTCTTTTCTTTTTTATACCTGAGGAGGCCAGTAGTTTATGATTGCTGTCATCTTTATAAGCATCAACACTATGACTAGAGGGTACAATTCGATTTGATTTCGATTATTGTTTGCTTACCTTCCTCCTTTCTCTATTTTCATTACTCCTTAATTTTTTCTCTTTTTATTTGTTTATGTTGACTCCTAAATATTTTCATCTTTGTGTCATTTCTGCCCTATAATATGGCTGGAGTACACTTCTAATAATCTGCAATGAAAGTCATAACAAAACTAATTTGTTACTTTCTCATGTTCGAGAATTTGTTCCCGTATATAAATCGACACAATATAGAAGTCATCATAGTTAAAGAGCAGTCCCTGCACAAGCTTCCTAACAGTTGGGGTTTGGAAGGGATGGATATATGCAGCCTTACTTTCACAGGCCAAACAAAGAATGACGTGGCTATTTATGTAATTTGAACTCGTCATCATTGTTGGAAATAATAAGTGGGTGTGTCACAAGTAACAAGTCCTATAGTATTTGAGTTTGTGCGGGTCCAAGTAATAAGTGATCTTAGGCTAAAAGAAGGAATGAACTCATACACAATGGGCCACCGGTTGAAATCTAGCAATATCTTCCTTCTCGTTGTGTATGAGTTAAAATTAGAATGGACACCTTTTATTAGATGCTTTTATGTAAATCCAAACATTATTTAATTTTGGAATAAAAGATCTAAATGGAATAGGTCATTATTCTAGTCTTAACCGTGGGAATCAAATGGGGAAGGGATTAACTGATTCTTCAATCAATTCTAATACTATTATCACTATCTTTTACTATGGGATCTGGATGTGAAAGAATTGAATTCAAAAGCAAACATTATCGATAAGATTTTAGTGAATGGAATGGACCGTTGGTGGTTTCCCTTAACTCATTTTATTGCTTTTAATATTATATCTTTATAGCCTTAAATGGTCTTTATTTTCACAGTCTAAAACTAATCCTATTAAAATGTTTCATGGCTACCAACATTGAGAAATACATTTTACCATATATTTTAAATGATTTTATGGTGATTTAATGGTTAACATGCTTCCAACGTCTTTGATCATTTTGTCTCTATAATAGGTGTCTATAAAAGTTCCATAGACAATTGCTCTTGAGCTTACTAGCTCTTCTTTCCTCCTCTTATTTTCAGCCAATTATATTTATTTTGTTGTTCTGTTCACCCTCTTCTTGGAAGAAGGATCCGTTTTATCCTGGGGAGTATCTTATCTACCGGTAGTTACTAAATAACCCTTAAGGATAGTGTCTTTGGATGTGACTCGGATTATTATTTTCTCTATAGGTGTGGCTCCTAATATGAGCTACATAATAGTATGAGAAGTTGAAGGTTACTTGCATGATAATTCAGGGGTTGATGCCAACAATTTATAGGTCACATGACAACAATAATATAATTTCCCAAAGGCCCACCCTCATCACAAATGATATCATTACTTGGAGTATGCGCATCATTCACCATAATGACATGTTGGTACGTCAATACCATATCATTAAATCCATATATTACCGTAAGCAAAAATATTCATATATTATGAATAGTGTGTGTGATTCATAACAAATCATAATGAAAATACGCTTAAAAAAATGGTAACAAGGTTGATATGAGAAAATTCACAATATATATGTACAAATCATGAAATCATGAAGTTGTTGATCACGTTACCTAAACAAGCAACATACAATTAAGGCCCATGAACAAATCATGTTGCTTACATTCTGGATACGCAACTTTTGGAGGAGAGAAGAGATGTGAAGGGAAAATGAAATGTTCCACACTTGTGCAAACTACACATAATATGATTAACTAGCTAGGGCCTTCTTCCCATGGTGTGTACTGTATGATTTCATTCGAGAGTAAATCTATAGGAGCATAAATGAATTAAAATTATGATTTGCATGTCCCACGCCATTCAAAACCGATCGATATGTAAATCTATGTCCCAAAAAATATTCCACATTTGAATACAGCTTTTAATGATTTCTTTTCTAAAAAAAAAACAGCAAGAGCTTTAGTCTAACATCACACATCCATGGTGTAAAATACCTAAATTTATCATTATTTTAAACATAAAATTGTTTAGGAAGGAAGAATGAGAGGGAGAGGTGATGAAAATTGAAATTTATTGGAAAAGATGTTAAAACTTGAAATTATTTAGACGGGGCCAAATATCAAAATTACATTTTAAATTGTAATTTTTATTAAGGTGTAAATTTTTTTGGGAAGTTTTAAATTTAACTTTGAAAAATACCATTTTTCATTTAAGAGGTTAATTATTTATTATTTTAAAATTTGATTAGTTGGTTATGGGCTAACTATTTTAATTAAATATTGTCACAAGTATAAAAAAGGAAATCGATGGCGTCAGCCATTTATTTAAACTAATTGCATGATTTTTTTTGTCTAAACTAATTGCATGAATAATTGCTGAAACAATTGAGTAATTAATCACTCTGGGTCGTGGCAAACAAAAATTAAACAGTCAGGGATCACAAAGGCATTTATTTAGAAACAGTATACTATTTATTATTTCCTAATTAACTTCATTTATATTTATTCATAATTATATTGATTGATAAAATACAGATAATTAAACATCAATGGATTATAATATTTCTTAAATACACATTCTTTCCAAATATCTTATCTTTATGAGGAGAAAATCTTAGGTGAGCTAGGTTTACGAAAAATTCTTAAGTGAACTAGGTTCACCAGCTCATTTATGATCTCTCTAATTAAATAGCACCAACTGTAATATCCTAAAAATTCTTATATGGAAATTTATTATCAATTAAGTCAATGAATATTGAATTTTGAGAAAATTCCAGAAAGAATTCTGTGGAGGCAGCCAATTTGTAGTAATATTTTGGATAACCAAATGGTATCTAAAAATCATGAACCTTTTAAGTATAAAATTAGACATGTCAAGCTTTAATGTGATATGTCATTTGTGAGATTTGGATGTATATGTTAGGATATATGAATTTTTGAAGTTTTCCCAATGAAATTCGTTAGTGTCTAGAGCAGTATTTAAAAATGAATTTCTTGGGAATTTTATTATTGCAATTGAGCATAGAAAATATTTTTCTATAAAACTAGAGTCAATAAGAGACATTTGGGCTTTAGAATCACTTCAATTGGATATGTATATAATCAGTTATAAATTCTTAAAGTTGGGTGAAAATTCTGTCCAGAAATCTAAAATTTCACAAATGTAAGGGTAGACTCGTAAATTACAAAATAATTGAGAGCAACTTAATTTCCCCAATTTATGAGATATTTCTGGGCAGAAGAGGGCCAGCTGGAATGCTCTAGGAGGATCAAATAAAAATTAGAACAAAAGAAAAAAATGGACCAATGGGAAGTAGGCACACATGCAAACATGGACCAATGAGAGATAAACACGTGTAAGGCTTTATGGCAGATTTTTTTAGAGTTTCATCTGCCCATTCCAGCTCCATATTCGACCAGCCATCTGAAATTATAGAGAAAGGAAGAGCTCAAGCAACAAGGGGCACACCATGCATCGAAATTTCAAAGTAAATTACCTTAAAACGCTGATGTCTCGTAGTTTTCGACATCTAGGACCTCTCTTAACCCCGTTACCTCTATAAATTTGGTGGATTGAAGACAAAATCACAAGGAGTAAGAGGAAGTGATGTTCAGCTAAAGAGAGAAAGTAGGAAAAATTAAAGGTAACTTCTGAAACTTTGGTTATTTTGGTATAAGCTTACTGTTATGACTGTCTGCAGGCGAAAATTGTGATTGTTTTAGTTTGAATCTTTGGTTTGAGAATGATGAATCTTACGTGTCATGTTGCCCAATTTTTCTCTAAATAATGTGTAATTAGTGTTTAAATGATTAAACCGATAATTAAGAGCAAATAGGAGTGAGTTTAATTTACACAGTTGATTATGGAAATATCACAATTTCTGATATTTTCGGGTAAATTTTGGCTAGGAACAGAAAATGAGGTTTAGAGATGGAATTTGACAATTCTAATATTTCCACTGTGTTTGAAATGGAAAATTAAGAGGGGTTTATGTTGGCCCCAAAGTCCAAAAAGCCTCTGAATGCAAAATAACAATAATAAGTTTAAAAACCTTAATTGGGTATGCCAAGGGCATTATGGTAATTTGACATTAAATGTTCCTAATCTAAAGTCAAAACTGGATTGAAATAGTGTAGGATTGAACTGAAGTCTAAACTTTTATAAAGTGTAGTTAGACCAGGTATAAGGGGATCCAGACTGGGTACCGAAGGGCATTTTGGAAATTTTCCAATGTTGCACTGTCTTATTAATGTAGAGACATTGGAAGGATTTATGAGTTAATATTCACACAATTTCCATGAATTTTGAAATTTTAAGATTACATGGTTAACAGAAGATTAAACAAACAGTGGAACACAAAATCGGGGATCTAAGGTAGTAGCACTTTCTTTCATACTTTTATGTGAAATTGTATATGCTTTTGTTGCCATTTATTTGTGATTTCGTATTCCATGATATGAATTATTTATAACAAACCTAGCTGAGTTGTGGGAAAAGCACAAGTACCATTAGGCCCATTTGGGACCTAGATGAGGTAATAAGATGAGTATAGCACAAGTTGCGACAACGGTACAAAATAAACCACGACAATAGTATGGAATAAGTAAGGGTTTCAATGGTAGTTCAGTACGGTTGACCGTGAATACATGTGCTCATTCCGTTGCGTATGGAACAAGTAAGGGTTCAGTGGCACTTAGTACAGTTGACCCTGAATACATGTGCACATTTCCATTGATCTACAACAAGAATAGGGGTTGTGTGCCCTGAGGTTGCTATTACACTAGAAATGTGTGATGATTATATGTTGTTAACGTGATGCATTGCATATCTATTTATCGCATTTTGCCTTATAGAATGTTATTACTACTGTGATTCAATTGAATCTCACCCAGTATTATTGTAATATAAATTAACCCAGCAAAGGCTAGTGGCTCAAAAGGGAAGGCAGTATCCCAGAACGAGTGAGACGCACAAGACATAAATGATGTTAGAAGTTAAATGTAGTCTCTTTTCAACAAATTTTGGATTGGTTTGGTAAATATTTGTAAACTTTGGGTAAGGACTTGTATTGTAAACAAATACTATATATATCAACATATTTCGATATTATTTTCATTTGCCATTTGAACAGCACTCTATTACTTTGATAAAAGTTGGATTAAAAAGAGGGGTGTGACACCAACTCAATCACACATGGCATCACCAAGTCTAACTTGAAAAAAGGTGGATCCCATGAATTTTAATTTTTTGCAATCTCTCTCTCTCAAAATTAATTTCTCCTTCTTCCTCCCATCTTCACTTTCAAGTTGTACTTCCCTTTTCTCTCACATCGAAATGCGCCATCATTAAACAAGCTTGAAAGCTCCACAGTTAAAAAAAAAAAAGGCCCCCAATATCATGAAACACTCATAATAATTCCCCACACCAGCATCAGAACGCCATCAAGTCAACCTTCCTTGAACTTCTAGAGCACCAATCCCAATCCAGCGTTTGTGTCTTCTAGGCGGCGAAAAATGGCAAAAATGCTAGAGGAATCGTTGGATCTGAACCAGAGAAAGCCCTGGCTATGTGAAGCTAACGGGTGGCTTTCTTTTTGTGGATTGAAGCCCATTAGATCTGAAGTAGAGGAAGGGCATGAACTAAGCCTATCGCTTTTGCTGTGGAACTTTATGTTTGTGGCAAAGATCATCTTAAAGACAGGAATTTTGTACTATGAAGCTATGAAGAAGAATGGTTGGGAAGGTGAAGTGGAGTTTTTTGAAGTGGAAGAAAGGATCATTGCTTCCACATATTCATTCCTAAAAACTAATAATGCTACAAAGTTTCCTATCCTTTGGCTTCTTTTCTCATTTGACCCCACCAAAGCTTGTGTATTGTGATAGCTTTTGATGGTGGAGCTTTCAAGCTTCTTTAATGGCGGTGCGTTTCAATGGTGTGAGAAAAGGGCTGCTACTTGAAAGTGAAGATGGGATCCACTTTTCCTACTCATCATTTAGATGAGCAGGGAGAGCTAGATCTCTTATCTGGATGGTCCAGATTTCATTTGTTTTCCTTCTTCATCTTTACATTAAAAAAAATTATTTTTTAAAAAGTGTTAGTTAAAAGATTATCTTTATTTTAGATTATATGCCTAATAAAATAATTTTTTTAAAAAAAATCAGAAATGAAAAAAAAATTGAAATATGGACTGTCCATATCATATATGGACGGTCCAGGGGGCTCTAGCTCTCCTTGCTTATCTAAAAGAGAAACTAGATTCGTGAAGATGGGAGGAAGAGAAAGAAAAATCGAGGGAGAGAGAAATTGTAGAAAATTAAGATTCATAGGACCCAAATTTTTCCAGGTAGGAATGAGTGATGCCATGTGTGATTGAGTTGGCACCAATTAATTAGGGAGATCATAAGTAAGTTGGTAAACCTAGGAGGCTAGGAGGAATTTTTGTGTGAACCCGGTATGGCCAATTAAAATACAATATCTCGATAAATATTAATCCTAGTTGGTTGTTTGTGATTTTCATATTATTATTTTTCTCAAAATAAATGAATACATTAATTAAGATTTCACAAATAATAAAAAGGTGAAGCTTGTGAAATCTTTTAATTTTATTAATATGCCAATTAGTATTTAGGAGGTACCAAATCATCAGCTAAGTTGTTATGTTTTAATTGGTCAGACCACAAATGACGTGGCGAATCAGGTTCATACAAGAATTTCTTTATACATATGAACTATCCAAATTTGACCCAACAGCTAATCTATAAATTTTGCTCTTCTGACCTATTATATATCAGCACAATTGACAATTCCTCATGAAAAGAGTAAATAAAATTTAAAGCCTTTGACTTTGGGGTTGATATATATATAAGAGAGAGAGAGAGAGAGAGAGAGAGAGAGAGCATTTTGTAGCTACCAAGATGAAAGAAAAAAAATTGAAACTTGGAATACCACTAGTAGAAACATGTGTATTCCATTTCTTTCTTTCTTTTTTCTATGAATACAAGAGCAAACTAGCACTAACTAGTCAAGGCTGTAGCCTCATTCCACAACTCATCTGCAATACACTGAGGGAGTTCCCTAAAACAGACCAAACCTGCTGTAATTCCCAGTGCCTTCTTTGCTAGAGTATCAACAATGGAATTCTCTTTCCTATTGCACCACTTCACAACAACACTCCAGTCCATCTAAACAAAAAATCTCGCTTCTTTCACTAAATCAACTTGGTCTAGATGTGCATCACAACTATTCAGAAACTCAACAAGCTCTAAGCAATCTGACTCAAGAACTATATTTCGAAAACCCATATCTCTCGCAATCTTAAAGCCTCATATTGCACCCCATGTCTTTGCCTCAAAGATTGTCCCACTACCAAGATTAACCATGAAGCCAGATAAAAATTGTCTTTCATGATTATGTATAATTCCCATGCATGCACTAAGACCACAAACTTGTTGACAAGCTCCATCCACATTTATCTTAACAAAAC
>JBAGKO010014249.1:0-11435 GCA_037177275.1 Acacia concinna | reverse complement strand
CACTGTTCATGTCAACAAAATTTTAAAACCTCAATTTGGTCCATGGTACCTTAGTGTCTTTTTGAAATGTTAACATCCCTTTTGGGGGTTTTTGAATTTGGGAAGGTATTTTTCTGGAATTCTCCGAAGTTAAAATAATGACATATTTTATATTTAAATTATGTGTAAATAAGAAAAAAAAATTAAAACCCTAATAAATTTTCAAGTTGCTGTTAAAATTAAAGCTTCCATTCAAATTATGTTAGCATTTTAATTTTGTTGAGCCAGCATTTTTCGTCAATAAAATTAATGGCGTTAACTTAAAATGACTAAAAACACACTTTTTAAAATTACAGGACTAAAAGAAAAATTCGACTAAACTTAAAGGACCAAAAGTATACTTTAACAAAAAATAATGATAGGATCATCAATTAAAAAAGGTAATGAACACCAACTTATTTTGAATTTTGACCACATCATGAAAGCTCAAGCCTTAGTGCCCGTGTAGATAGAGCTTTTGAAAATGTATTTTGGTGTAGAATAGCTTTTTTATAATGACTTTTTGAAAATAACTTTTGTGAAAAAGTTGGTTTTGAAAAATTAAAAATGTTTGGATAAATGTTACCAGAATAACTTTTTCTATAGTAAAATGACAAAAAATGGTATTAGTTTTTATAATAATTACATGTAAGAGTTGTGTGATGTGATATAAATTATTTTTACAATAAAATTACATAATAAATACCAAAATGTGTAAAATATTAGTCCATATTAGAAGATGATAAAAATTAGGCAAACGTATATTTATTAAAAAATTGTAGTGTAATATATTATGTAGGGAAACATATAAAAGCCATTTTGAAGAAAAAACATTCAAACACACATATTTTTTTGTAAAAGTCATTTTAATCTCAAACCAACTTTTGAAGAAAAACACTCAAACACACATTTTTGCAAAAGCCATTTTAATCCCAAACCAACTTTTGAAGAAAAATACCTAAACACACCCATTTTTGCAAAAGTCATTTTAACTCTAAACCAACTTTTAAAGAAAAAACACCCTTTGCAAAAGCCAGTTTAACCCAAAACCAACTTTTCTCTCTCCAAAATCAACTTTTTTCAAAAACCACTTTTTATAACTTTTCCAAACAACTTTTTTTATTTTTCCAATTTTCTTCTTCCTCTCTCCATTTTATCATCTTATAATATGGATTAATGTAAAAATAATTTATATCATATCACAACCCTTACGTGTAATTTAAATAAATTGGATAATAAAATTAAAATTACAACATTAGTCCATATTATAAGATGATAAAATGAAAACAGGAAGGAGAAAAGTGAAAAAATGAACAAAATTGGTTTGGGGTAGTGGAAATTTTAAGGAAAGAGGAAAGCGGAAAAATGAAGAGAAAAATAAAAAAGTAGTTTTTTGAAAAGTTGGTTTTAGAGGAAAAAAGTTAATTTGAGGTTAAAATAACTTTTACGAAAAATGAGAGTATTTGGGTATTTTTTTTCCTAAAAGTTGGTTTAGCCCTAGAAGGGCTTTTTTTCATGGTATCCAAACAGGCTACCAAACACACCCATTTTTTTGCAAAAGCCATTTTAACCTCAAACTAATTTTTTTCCCTCCAAAACCAACTTTTTTCAAAAGCTACTTTTAATAACTTTTCCAAATCAACTTTTTTCATTTTTCCACTTTTCTTTATCTTCTTTTCATTTTATCATCTTATAATATGGACTAATGTAAAAATAATTTATATCACATCACAACCCTTACATATAATTTAAATAAATTGGATAATAAAATTAAAATTACAACACTAGTCAATATTATAAGATGATAAAATGAAAAGAGGAAAGAGAAAAATGAAAAAATGAAAAAAGTTGGTTTGAGGTAGTGGAAATTTTAGAGAAAGAGAAAAAAGAAAAGTGGAAAAATGAAGAATGGGAAAAATGGAAAAAATAACTTTTTGAAAAGTTGATTTTAAAGAAAAAATAATAATTTGGAGTTGAAATGTTTTTTCTGAAAAATGATAGTGTCTGGATATTTTTTTTCTTAAAAGTTGGTTTAGTTCCACAAAAGTTTTTTTCCATAGTATCAAACAGGCTATTAGTCCAACAAATTAGTTCATCAAAACTAGTTTGACCTTCCTTATAAAAGTCAGTTTTGATCGCTAGTCAAAAAACCATCTCAATCCTTAAAATATACAAACCCTTACAGTTAACCTCAATTTTAATTCAGATATTATTGTAGTTTAGTGTACTTGAATTAGTCTCTTTATAGTTTAATCTGGTGTAGACATTCATCCTCAAGTTAAGAAACCATTCATTTTGATTCATAGGAATTTATAGAATTTCTTCTGTTTCATTTAACACCGTTTTAGTGCTTTGAATTTTTATAAATGAAATATTATATTCATAAAGGTTATCCATTAAAATTATTAAATCAAATAACTATTGCCAAATCTAAACAAAATAAACTATATGGATCTGAATCAAAATTGAGGTTAACTATACCAACATGTGAAATAATTTTTCCTAAAATTAATAAGAAGCATCAAATTTAGCAAAGCTCGGAACCACACAAGTTTCTGAATAGTAAATATATTTACGAGTCTCCTGCAAGAATTTTATATTCGAACCATCTGCATAACCATACGTGATGAACTTAACATTATGATTATGAAAACAAAAATATGACAATGCTATCCTCAAATTAACAGATGTTGGCTTTCGAGTCTCAAGTATCAACCAAGTCTCTCTTAATACTTTTATTCCCCTCTTGCTGTAAGCTGTTACTTATACACAGATCTCGTAATCAACGAATAAGGAGAGATATTTATCATTCAAAAATTTCTGCATATAAAAGGATTTTGTTAAAATATGACTTATAAGCGGGAAGAAACCATGGCTGTGAATTTGTTACACTGCTGTGTCCAACAGAGAGGTACAGGGGTAACAGATTAAGTACCAGAAGGCAGAGTTACCTACTTATGCGAAGCGAGGATTCTGCTTCTGCTAGAGAAACTCTATTCTCAGTTCCAAATCAATTTCATCTTCTTTCTATTCCAACGTTCAACACAGTATAATGGGGAGGAAGGGAATTGGTAAAAAGTACACACCTCAGCGCATGCCAAATATCTCTTCAGGGGGATCATAGATGTTCTGATCGGGAAAGATCTCCTCAAAGTCTTGTTTCACTTTGTTTCTCAAAAGAGGATATGGCAGGAGTCCTTTCAACAAAATTCTGAACGGCAACTCCTCTGGCGGATCCGGAGAATTCTTCATGTGTTCATATATGTTCATTGCATCTGCAGGAGATCCATACTTCAAGAAACCCCTAATTACTTCGGCATATGTCTGAGAATCAGGGAACAGGTTCTCTTTTTTCACGCTTTCCCACAATTGCATTACTTCATCCATCTTCTGTGACCTCGCTAATGCAATAATCAAGTCTTTATACAAGAATACATCAGGCTTGTACCAATCTTGTTTTTGCATCACCTTAAACATCTGAACATTCATTCATTGAAAAGCTCAGCGACATATGAAACATAAATATTAAAGATAAAGATGTTCATCAAAGAAACTATATCTAAAAATGTCCTTGTGTCAGCTAGAGGTTTTCATATGACACCAAGAAAATATGTCTAAAGATGTTCATCAAAGAAGGTAAAGATTTCATGGATGTATCTTGGGGAATTTTGCCCAACAAGTTAAGGATAGCTCTTGTATGACCAAAGTTGTGTAACATGTCAACAATTGATATATAATTTCACAACTGCAAGATAAATTTACTTCCTGGTGCAGCATCAGCTAAACCATATATAAACTAACAAATGTTATAAATATTGTGAAGCTTATTAACTGCAAAGAAACCCGTCAAGCCATGGAAGAATCAGAATGAAAACAAACCATGACAGCCAAAGAGACTTCTTCCTGGCGCTCCAGCTCAGTGAGAACGGCTATAATGTCCATCTTTAAAAGCCTCAACACATGAGACTTTATGAACTTTTGAAGCTTCTCATCATCATTCTTAAACCTCTTCAAACCCAATACTACAAAAAGCGCTTCTTTGCCAATGAGCTTCTTTCCCCTCCAAAGGGGCCCTCTTGGCCTTCCATCATGATATTGCTTTGAAATCCACATTGTTTTATCTGAACTGCGTTCTATTTCTGGAATAATCAATTTACTGGGCAAAAAAGACTCTTTCATCGGAGTTCTCATGATGCCACGAACAAATATTGCAGACAAGTAAGGGATTTTCCATCTTGAAATGGCACGACTTGCCATCAGAGTTCACTGATGTTTCCAGTGACTCCTACAACTGCTGAGAGGTCTCCTTCTTCAAAACTGAGGTACGAGGAGGAGCAAACACGTGACTCCAGTTTGCAACTTAATATACTGGAATTGACAAGCAAGAAGTCAGTTTTGTTTATAATTACTTCAACCATTTTGGGCGAAACAATCCAAACGCTAATGAAAAGTAATTGGCACAAACATGTCTATGGAAGGGAACACCAACGACAACATAATCTTACCCTAGCATATAACTTCTGCCAGTGCACTATAACTAGCAGACGAATTTACCAAAGAAATGTCAAAGCAGGACAAAACTGGCGCATATAACATGACCACAACAAATTAAGCGCATTCTCTAATAGATAAGTTAGAGGACAAATTAAGCTTCAGGGGAGCCGAAAGAAAGAGAACTAGAAACTTTTGTCATCTTGTTTCAACTCACAAGGACGAAATCAACTGCAAGGATAACCGGAGGAATCTGTAAAAATGTATCAGATTAACAGAACCCAAGACGTGCAGCATGCTTTTTCCAATATCAGTGGCCAGATGAAGTTCAAAAGAAAGATTTATTTTTTTACTGAGTGGGTTCTGATTGAGCATGAGAATAATAAGATCTAGAAATGAAATCTTACCTCAAACGAGAAAAGAAAGGGCGAGAAATCGAGATAGAGATGGAAGCGAAGCAAAGCAAAACAGGCGCCAAATCGATTGGAGAAGAAGCACACATAAGACGCAAGTGCAGAGGTGAGGGGAGACGGTGACGACGCGGCTACCCAGTTGAAAAATATTTACACTTCGAGGGCTTAAGAGTTAAGAGTATGAGTATCCAGGTTTTGTATTCGGCCTCTCATCACAGCGTGGGGACTTTATTTGTTTTCTTCGGAGAATTTCAGCTAGGTCCTCGTAACCAATTTAATTTAAAATCAGTCTTAAAAGATTATGAAACACCATTTAAAAAGGGAAAATTTTATTTAAATACCATTTAAATTTTTAAAACTCAAAAAGGTATGTTAGAATATCCAAAACCTATAAAGGGAAAAAGAAGGAATTTGGGTTTTTAAATTTCAGATGTGAATAGTAGTAAGATTTTCACTCTAGGAGTAATGAGATTTACCCATAAAAGTAATGGAATTCACTATAAATTTTTTATATCTGTTTTTCTCTCTCTCTTTGACAACATTATTTATCTAACACTGACACTGACTGACGCATAGTTGAGTAATAAGATTACCCATGAGAGTAATGGAATTCGCTAATTTGTGGATCATTTTTCACTTCAGCAAATTTGAAAAACAGAGGAGAGATGAGATTTTTCGCTATAAGAGTAATGTGATTACCCATAAGAGTAATGGAATTCGCTAGTTTCCGTAACACTTTTCATTGTAGAAAAATTAAAAAACCCAATTTGATACATGGTACCTTGGTGTCTTTTTGAAATGTTAACAGATTTTTTTGGGTTTTGCAAATTCAAATGGTATTTAAGTGGAATTCTCCCATTTAAAAATTTTAGAGTAGAGTGAAATTAATTTTTATGATAAAATGATTCAATTGTCTTTAGGGAGAATTCCACTTAAATACCATGTGAATTTGCAAAACCCAAATTGGTCTTTTAACATTTTAAAAAGACATGAACCAAATTGGGTTTTTCAAATTTTTTTGATGTAAACAGTAGCAGAATTTTGCTATAAGAGTAATGAGATTTGCAAGAAGAGTAATAGATTTCGTTATAATTTTCTAATCTATGTTTTTCTCTCTCCATCTAACATCACTATTCATCTAACACTGACACTGACTGACGCATAGTGAGAGAGGAGAGAGGAATGTGCCCGTGACAGATGAGAGAGGGGATTTTTGCAAGTTGAATAATAGGATTTGCAATAATAGTAATAGAATTAGCTACTTTCTAGATATTTTTCACATTAACAAATTTAAAAAATAAAGGAAAGAGATGATTTTTCGCAAGTTGAATAATGAGATTTGGAATAATAATAATAGAATTCGCTACTTTCTGAATCACTTTTCACTTCAGAAAAATTAAGAAACTCAGTTTGATCCATGGTACCTTGGTGTCTTTTTAAAATATTAAAAGACCAATTTAGTTTTTGCAATTTCAAATGGTATTTAAATGTCATTTTCCCTTATCTTTATCTTTTTTAATTAAATATTTATATAATATTTTCTTATCACTAGAAGTGGGGCCATGCCGGAGGCCTAGAGCTCCACAAAGGGCCAATAAAGGGTTCAAACACCCCAAAAAAACCTCAAGAAGATTCCTTACCACTTAGGTAAGCAATCTCCTTAGTTAATATATACAGAATATATATATATATATATATATAACAATTTTATGTCCCTATCCACTTTATATCAAAATCAACAAGTGTTTTACACATTATAAATAATTGAAACAACCGTATAAACAAGTGAAATTATTTTATCAACAAGATAAATTAATTTATTAAGAAGATCGAATTAGAAAGTTCTTTATGCATCATGATGAAGTCAAATAATCCTATTGACAAGTGCAAATGCGATAATCTTATAACTAAATAAATTAGTTTCTTAACAAATTACTCATTTGCAAGTAAGGAACAAAATATCGGACCAGTCAATGAACCAATTGAGGTATGAGTTTAGGGTTTAAGGGTTCAACCGGGGTTGGACTGACCATATTTAAATATTACAATTTAATTGACAATAACAAAATAACACTATATAAATATGGAAATTAAAGAAATATATAAGCAAGGTTCTAAGACTTGGATTGGCCCGAACGGTCGAACCAGTTGGATCGTTGACCGATTATTGGAGCGGGCCAGGTTGTGCGTTGTGCAATTTTTTGTTAAGAACTATTTTGAGCCGTCTTTAAAATGTCTTTGGCTCAGAACTTACTGTTGGCATTAGAACCTGGAGCCGGTTTTCAAAAACCGTCCGACCTAATAAAATGGTGAAAAACCCAAATTAAATTTTAAAAAATAAACAAAAATACTACATTTTTTTTATTAAATTCCAATTGCCAACAAAAAAAAATGGTGTTTCTCAAGCCCTAAA
Source organism: Acacia concinna (assembly GCA_037177275.1). Taxonomy (NCBI): domain Eukaryota; kingdom Viridiplantae; phylum Streptophyta; class Magnoliopsida; order Fabales; family Fabaceae; genus Acacia; species Acacia concinna. The sequence continues at coordinate 4,100 of JBAGKO010014249.1, read as the reverse complement.
CCTTCAAACTAATTGAAATACATATGTATAATAATATTAATATTTTTAAATTTAATTATTACGTCATTGGCTTGACTAAACAGTCCGACCATTTCAACCATTCCAATCATGACCCACTAAATTTTCCGGTTCAACATGTGGTTCAGGTTTTAAAACATTGCATATAAGTATCATTTATAATAATAAAATATGTAACAATATATCAATATATTTTTAAAGTTTATAAATAAAATGAAAATTAAATAAATATATGAGTATTATTCTTTTTTTTTCTTTTCTTTTAACTAAAATTGGTTCAACCGATTCAACCGGCCAGTTTTTCTAGTTCAACTCTCCCCCGATTTTCCATCTTTCTAGATCGGACAAGGTGCCGGTCCGATTTTTTATTCATTGTTTACAAGTGTTTTCCACTTTATAAATAAGTGAAATAGCCCTATGAACAAGTGAAATATTTTATCAACAAGATAAATTAATTTCTTAAAATGATCAAATTCACAAGTGCCTTCTATATTATGAGTAATCTAAATGGTCTTATGAACGAGATAAATTAATTTATTAATAATTACTCTTTTTTCTACAATTTATAAACAATTATTCATTTACAGGTGTCTTGCACTTTAAGAAGAAGTGGAATAGTCTTATGAACAAGTTTTAAGAATTTTTTTTCTTTGCAAGTTTTAATATAGTGTTTTTTTACATAAAACAATTATGGTTAAATATAAATAAAAAGATACATAGAAAACATTGGCATATTACAATATCATATAAGTATATAATCAATACAAAGAACATAAACCTAGTGCAGAGGAAACATTACAAACAACCGAAGAGCCAAAAGCAATTTGTTAAGAAATTAATTTATCTAGTTCATAAGACTATCACATTCACACTTGTTAATATGACTATTTTACTTGCTCATAATGCATAATGAACTTTCTAATTTGATCTTCTTAATAATTAATTTATCTTGTTGATAAAAATATTTTACTTATTCATACGGCTATTCCACTTCTTGATGATGTGCAAGACACTTGTTGACTTTGATGTAAAGTAGATAGGGATATAAGATTGTTATATGTGTGTGTGTGTGTCCACACACACATATATTGCATATATTACCTAAGGAGATTGTCTAGTCAAGTGGTAAGACATCTCCTTGGCCATTGGTTTTCCCTCCATCAAAGACCTAGCTAGCAATCAGGGTCCGGTGGCCAACGGCTAGGTCTCTAGTGCCTAAACTTTGGCATGGGTCTCACTTTCAGTAGTCGAAAAATATTAAGCAAATATTTAATTTAAAAAAAACAAAGACAATTAAGTCATTTCATCATGAAAATTTAATTTCACTTTGTCTTAAGGTCCTTAAGTGATATTTTAGAATCTTTTGGGACTCATTTTAAATTAAATTGCTTTTGAGGGACCTAACTGAAATTCTCCCTTGTTTTTCCCCTATACAATGAACTTCGATTTAAATTTTAATATAGCTGGCTTAATTTGGGTTAATCTTGAATAATTAACTTGATTTCTCTTTTAACTATTTACCCATTCTACAAGAGTTATATATTTATATTCCAAACTTTTGAATAAACAACTTTGAGGTATGAAAAACTTGCATAACTAATTAATATGTAGTTGCACCCTCAAGCCGTTTGTTTAAAATTTTAATTAATGAAAATCACTTTTAATAAATTTTATAATGTATGTCTAACATTTTTATAATATTTTTCTTATATTTTTATTATTTTCAAGAGTTATTTTGAAGGCGTGATTGTTTAAATTAAAAAAATTAAGTGATTTGAAAATAATGGAGGCCCAATTTACTCAAACAAAATAAATAATTAATTTTTAGATGTTTTGAAAGATTTAATATATCTACTGACAATCATTTTTTTATGAATAGATATACACAAACATCATAAAACATGTAAAAATTAATTTGGTATTTCTTTTGTTTTGGTTGTTCAACGTCGCCAATGCTCTTGGTTGAAGACGCCAAATAAAAATGCACCTCTATACCCAAATATACACCAAAGCCGCTGCTGTATGTATAATTAGACGCCAATGATGTTCACATATACTCTACTGGTACAACTTAGGAAAGGAGAAATAGATAAACATACTAAATAACTTTCCATTTTGCTATTGTATTATTCTAGATTCTAGATTCTAGATTCTAGATTCTAAATTCTCTGTTGGTTTCAAGGGGGGAAAAGTGAAGTATTTCTAACTGGAGTGTGATCCACATTTCAAGAATTGATGAACCAATCATAGGTTTGATATGAGATGTGAACAGGACCACCGTCAGCCAAGAGATGTGTCAAGAAGCCTGCATTTGTTGGATCCAAGTATTGTATTACCCACTTCAGAAAGTCTTTGCCTTGTCCAAAATCCATATCATACCTGCCATTGCCCAAATATCAGTTACAATCCAAACCAAAGATTAATTATTGGGCTTGAATAAACTCAAGACCCAGCAGAATAGTAATATATATTTGGAAAGTGAATGTTTTAAAAAGGGGCTAGGCTTTCAAATGCTTACCACTTGATAATTGGAGAGAGATAAACAGTCCTCTTGTCGAGATCCACTTCTACGCCACCTTCTTCAAAGAATTCTCTCGCAGCACGCCTTAGTTCTTCTACAACTCCTTGGGTTGAAAAGAACCTCACCTTTGGGCTCGACTTTGTGCCGTTACAAATTCCAAAATGAATTAATGGATTCATCTTCACCAGAGCAAACTGCCATTATATTTGCTGGAGCAAGTTAGTAACCTTTCTTCATAATCAACCAGGTCACACAAACAACGGACCAAGGAACACACTAAAAACTTGAGAGTGGTTTAAAGTATGAAGATAGGAAGAAAAATAGTAACTTTTATAATTGAATGCTGCTTACTGCTTACCTCTAATTGCTTATGTCCTGAGCGAAAGTACTTCATGAAGGAATATGGAGGCCTCTGATTACATCTGAGGATGCCATTTTTAATGGAATTGAGGCAATAAGGGAGCCCTCCAACAACGTACTGGAAGTCAGAGTATAAGAAATTCCTGTCCAACACAGTCTGCGGAGACCCTACTCGGGTAAGAGCATGGATCACCATGGCATTGTACAAGTTCATGAAGAAAGCAAGCCTCTCCTTTTCTGAAAGTTCTTGCACGTCAATTCGTTGAAGATCCTGGGCCGCAATTACATACCTGCACTTAGGAAAAAACAAACAGAGGAATACAGCACATTTAATCATTTTAAGTTCGCATGAGAGTACACATTACTTCAATTTCTCAACAGCTATATCAAAAGCTCCCTCAACCATACAACTAATAATATCTTGCCTGCGAAATTCTTCGCTTTTGCCAATGGCTGCATAGTCAAGATGTCGCCTATCATCTGTAGCATAAGACTCAAGAATGGCAGACATGAGCTTGGTAAGCCTTTGGCATACTACGACTGCAGGTTTCGGTTCATTATCATTTGTGATGGTTCGAAAATTAAAGCAACCGGTGATATATGGTTCATGCTCAAGGAAACGGTAGAGTTGGTTTCCATCCTCAAAATCATTTTCCCTGCATTAGAACGTTAACAATCACATAAAGAAACCTTTCAATTAAACACATGATGGTACATGTTTCGCTAATATAAATATTATAGACAAGTTTATACTAATAAGAAATATCATTATAAATTATAAAAAGTGTAGAGAACCACTAGTTACTTGTTAGCTATGAATAGGGGTGTTTAGAAGATCCAGATCGTAGTACTCCCGGCCCGATCCCGGGATTTTAATCCTGTGAATTTCCCAGTCCTGGCCAAGATCGGGATTGGGATCACTTTTGTTGATCCCGGCCCGGACTGGGATCACCCTTGGGAATCCAGGGAAAATCCCAGTCCCAATTTGTATATTTTTTTTTAATTTTTTTGAATTTTTTATCTTATAAATTAAAATTATTCTTTTATTTGCGTATTCTTATTAATATTAATTAAGTTATCTTTTCAAAATATGTGTATAACATCTTTAGTTAGAATTAAACCTAATATATTGTGATACTAAGCTTAACTATATACTGTATAAAGATAAAAATGACAATAATAAACATAATTTCTAAACTCT
>JBAGKO010014239.1:0-11436 GCA_037177275.1 Acacia concinna | reverse complement strand
TCTAATCACCTCTAATCTTCTATCTCTCTTCTCTACCTTCTACCCTAATTTCTAAGATTCAGATTACAAGAAACATATCACGCCCCAAATAGCCTTGGCAGTGAGCGCCGAGAGATAATTCTCACTAATATCAGTTGTCATGGAATTGATGAGCCAAGTCATAACCATGTTATTCTCAACCGACCATGTTTCAAATCGCAGATCATATTGTGCTAGAGGTGTTCCTGTGAGATATTTCTCTTTATTCTTCCCATGGAACATTGAAGATAATTGTTGCCGTTGAAGCAATGGTAACCATGACTTGAGAGAGGGATTCCATTGCTGGACCACCCATCCCTAAATTCGGAGATGAGTTAGAACCATGAGAACCCCGGGTATGTGGTACATCTAGCCTTTGCATGTTATTGCAAACTGTTATGGGTTGATGATCTCCATCATTGGCAGCAAGAACCCTTGGCTGACTGTGAAGTGCCGCACATTAAACCTGGCTGTGATACCATATAATGTAATGATAATGAGAAAAGAGTTTTTGCCGCAGCTCTCTCTAATTTTATTGATAAGTACATTATAATTCTTATATTAAGGAGTTACAAATGAGGGTTTCTGATGTGACAAGCTAGAATAATCCCTATAATCTAGGAATATAAAAATAAAAACAGATCTGATCATAATCTAATTTAATAAATAAACGAAATAATAATAATCCTAATTATGATAATAATCATAATAACCCTAGGGCTGACAGGATTATATTAGCTGACTAAACCATAGCTAGGGTTTCGGTCAAATGGGCTTATCTCCAACAAGAACATTATGTAGAGGCGGAATGTTAGGGCTTAGACAGTACTTGGTCAACTGTGGTATTGTATGATGTTGGCGGGATGATGTTTAGAGCTACAGTTATTTGTTGATGACTAGCTTGTATCATCTAGAATGTTAAGTGAGTCATGTTTGGCAAAGAGGAATGAAACACTCTAGTTGGAATGGGTCATAATCACTAGAGGGGGAGGCTAACAAAAAATAGTGAGGCTCTAATAGCATATAGAATATAAGGCATGAAAAGAGTTTGAAATGTAGAGATTTACTTACATTGGACTTGTTCATGTGAAAAATACAACCAAACATTACAAAGCATCAGATTACTACCAAGTAATATTTCTCGTAAGTCCTGATTATAGCTTAATATCTCTTTACATAATACTCCTTCCGGTCCTAATTATAAGGGCCCGTTGACTTTTTTGGAGAATACTATGAAAATCTTAAGAAAGCTAATTATATTATTTAATCATATCATATATTGTGTTTTATTACATTATATATTAGTTCGTCCTAATTAGAAGGGCTTGTTGACTTTTTTGGAGAATGCTATAAAAATCTTAAAACAGCTAATTACATTACTTAATCATATTATATATTGTGTTTTATTACATTATATATTAGTTCGTAAGTAAAACAACATAATTTGAAGAAAAACGATAAATTTTAATATCTTAAAGTAATATAATTAGCTTTTTTAGCATTCTTCAAAAAAGTTAACGAGCCCTTATAATTAATACCGAAGGGAGTAGTCACCTATTAAACAAAGAACAGGCCAACATAATTTTTAGGCAATCTATTACACTCCAATAGAACGTTTTGTGAGAGATTTAAACTGTAGAGGCTGCATAGTCTTTTAGGCAAATGATTTTGCCCAATTCTTTTGGGGAGCTTTAGACCCTGCTCCTTTGGCTGATGTTTTGCCATATCTTTACCAGTCCTCTAGCTGTTCAGTGTATGTTCAGCCACTTTTTCTCCCGTCATTTGATGGTTCTCTTTCCACTTTTCTGGTAGAGCTTCAACAGCTGCTTTGTTTATTCCCAGACTCGGTCTGTTTCCTTTGTCTGTGAATCATTCTAGTTGCTCGTTTGTCTGACTGCAAACAATCTATAATTAGTGAATAAAAAATTAATCATGTCACAATTTGTTTACTTATTTCGTTTCCAGCTTGTGTTTTGTTGGTTAGAGTTGGATGATTGATTTTCTTTTCTTAAAGCAGGTTGCCAGATTATTCAATGAAGCTGCTGAAATTGCACCTGATGATGCAGATATTCACATAGTTCTCGGGGTCTTGTACAACTTAAGTAGGGATTATGACAAAGCCATTCAATCATTCCAAAGAGCATTGAAACTTAAACCACAGGATTACTCTCTTTGGAACAAGCTTGGTGCAACTCAAGCAAACAGCGTTCAAAGTGCTGAAGCTATAATGGCTTATCAACAGGTACTTTTTATATCATTAATCCTCATATGGCTTCATCATTATCCTATGAATCGTTTTGAGTGAGGTACTCTTATTTTAGAGCAAGTTACACTTATTCTAAAACATTACATAGCAGTTTCTCTCTCCACTTGCGCACTATATGACATAATTGGTGACTAGATAAATACTCTGCGGTTCATATTTGATATTTCCCTTTTTCTTCACATAATTATCACTACTAGGCCCATCAGAAAGCTATTAAATAAGAGACTATGCAGTTTTAAATTTAAAATGTCTCAAATTAACTTTTGGGTCTAGTATACTTATGAGGAGTTACAGTTAGGCCTTCTATAAATTGCTTGAATTCTTGAATTGGTTTCCTCAAGTGGCAAATGCTTGTGGAGTTTTGCTTCCTTTTGACATAGAGGATATTATAAGGGTTATTCTTGTATAGATAAAAGGTTTGATGGAGTAAAATTACGTAAGGTGAGTGGCTTTCTCTTACGATTGGAGTACATAGAAGATCAGGTTTAAGTGTGTGTGTGATGTGGAAGTGTAGAAGAATATAGAAGAGAGGGAAGAGAGGAGGATGGAGAGAGGAGAGAATCTGATTAGTACTCTGAATTTCATTCAACAATCAACAAATGATAACAACTTCTATCTGAGAGGTATCTCTCTTATATATGCATGATGTTTAACTACCTTTCTATTATTAACTGCTAGTTGTTAACTAACTGTAACTAACTCCGAATCCTACCCATAGCCCATAGGTGCTTATTGAATTAGTATACCACCTTAATACCCTTAATATATTAGGCACTTGTTGGATTAGCGCCGTCTAATAATATATTTAGAGTTACACATTAGTGAGTTTGAAGAAATTATAAGAGATCAAAACCCTCATGCCATCATTTAGGAGGTTACTACCATTCTTATAGGAAGCCTTGCGAGGAGAGCTTGTTATTGTTAGACCTTCCATCAATGGGTTGAATGCTCAAATTGGTTTCTTTATGTGGCAAATGCTTGAAGGTTTTACTAGGTAAATGTAGAGTAAAATTACGTAGTGAGGAGCATTCTCATGTGATAGGGGAAAAAGGAGAAAGTGAATCACTAATAAGAAATTCAAGAAAAAGGATATAAGCACTAAGGAAATGAGAAAAAAAGGTATGGACACTAAGGACAGTGTTTCCTGAAATACGATAGATTGCATTTATTTTGTTCATATTTGTTAATTGTTAGTATTTTCATTAGAGCCCAATTCTATGTCAGGATTTTGATTTTGTTGGGCTATCTGCTAAAAGATTGTTACTTCTGTTCACTTAAATATTGCTAAACACTTGTTTGCCCCAGTATATTATTGTACAGTTGACATTAGAAAGAGTTGGTCGGATTTGATTCCTGTTTTATATTTTTCCTTTTCTGTGGTGATCCTGGCTTTCTTGCCTGTTTTTGATGGAATTGAGTTTTCCTTCTTCTCCAGAAAGAGATGGGAGGAACGGTGGAATGAATTGAAATTGCATTTGTATGTCATTATATGCTAAATCCTCAAATTTATTTCTATAATGAATTATCTTTATTTCCAGGCTTTGGATTTGAAGCCTAATTATGTTCGGGCATGGGCGAATATGGGTATTAGTTATGCAAACCAGGTGTGTACACTACTTGGGTTTTCACTTGCTGTCATTGTCAAATTTTATTATGTTGGAAGGATATTGTTATGATATTGATAGAAGAATTAGAAAAGAGTAGAAGGAGACGAAGAACAGAGAGAGAGACGGAGGAATTCAGTAATCTTTATTGATGCTTTTCAGAAAATCTGAAACTGAACAACAAACTAATGATCTATTTGGAAATGACAATACGAATATGTATTTATAGCCTAATCCCTTCTCATTAGCTGTTAGTGACATGTAACAGACTCTGATCTCTTAATTGGGCTAATAATCAGGCCCATAGTATACTAATGGCCCAATTAACATACTAATCCTAATTAGGGTTAAACAAAGGAAATTAAAGAGGAATTGGGGATTTAGGGAATTATTAATGGTATCATATCAGAAATTCAAGATTGTCTTTGCTGTTTAGGTTTTATCTTTTATTGGTGCGTTAATATATATGCTGAAAAGACTTAAGAAAATTCCTGGCAACTATATTAGTAGAAATTATTCACTCTGATCTGTTTTAGTGCTGGATTTCAATGTTCACCATAAAGCAGGAGGAAGTGGAGTATGTGAGAATTGTGGTACTACATGCAGAGAGAGATGATTCCCTGTCATCCTCTTTTCTCCCTGCCCATTCTAATATTCAATTGCTCTGATTAGAGAAGTCACAAGTTTTATGAAATTAAAAGTCATATCAAAGTCAGTAAGCTCTGAAGGAAAGTCTCGCTGATTATTTCCGGGAGTCCTTAAGACTCAAACTTCAATGTGTATTAGCATAATAGTAATGCATGAGCTTGGGATTTATTACAGTTTCATTTTAGCATCACTATTATTATGAACAAAACTTTTATGCAGTCTCTTGTATCTTTACTACCAAGTTTTTCAATTAAAATGTAAGTTATTCTTTAATAAAGAAGTATATGGATTTTGCAAATAGAATGGTTTTCCAAAAGTATACACTTTTCATGGTAATATCGTAGAAACATAAGGAGTAGAGAACCTGATAGAAAAGATATGTGGAACTGCACTTAAATTATATATGATTATAGTGTTGAGTTCACTGTAAGCTAATATTTGTATGACGCTATGCTATGAGTAAACAAATTGCTGAATTGTTTTGTCTGGACTCAATTCCATGTATTCAGTTGCATGAAACTTTGCTTATTTATTTTTTATTTATTGCTTTTTGGATGTGACTTTACCTTGTGAATTTGGCTGGATGTGATTTTCTCCTCCTTTAGGGCATGTATGATGAGTCAATTCGATACTATGTTCGAGCCCTTGCCATGAATCCTAAAGCTGATAATGCATGGCAATATCTAAGAATATCTCTGAGGTAGGACTTATTCATTTTTACCCAGAAAGTAAATTAGTGGATATGGTGGAATGGTTAGGCTGGGAGCTATCATTCCTAATACTTTTATGGTCTTTAATGTAAGACCTATTTATCTAATTTGGGGAGATTAAGGATGCTAAATAAATAATTTAATTACATATAACATATGTGACATAATGTTTGTCTGGCTAACATTTTGAAACCTAAGTTTTGGCCAAAACCTAGGTTTCAAAAGGGAAGTAGGCAAATAGTCAATAAGTATCACAAACCTTAGGTCTGGGTGTCCAAAACTTAGGTTTTGAAAACATATTTTTTAGCTTTTTCTCTCTCCTCTCTCCTCTTTTTTCTCTTTCCTCCATTTTCTCCCTCATTTTTTTCTATGCATTTATCACAAAAGCTAATATCCTTTTTAGTTATTTGACCATAAAAAAGCTATTATGACAACATTTATCTAAACACTATCATTTTATCAAAATCACTTTTTTCATATAAGTTATTCTCAAAAAGCTAATCTAAACGCACCCGATATCTCTAAAATACTTGTGTAACATTAGATTATATATATAATCTATAATTTAGACTCATTAGTTTGGAGAAAAATGACAAATATAAAGAGGAAAAATGGAAAAACAGTCTTACAGTTAACACCTGAATTCACTCTCAAACTTGGTCCTACATTTAGGACCAAAAGAGTTGAGTACTTCTTACTATCTTCTGTAATTTTCATTCCTGTTCTGCTTTTTCAGTTGTGCTTCCAGGAATGACATGCTAGAAGCTTGTGATTCACGAAACCTGGACCTTCTCCAGAAGGAGTTTCCACTACAGTAAATTTTGTTCAAAATGATTTCAGTTTTCAACTTCAGAGGTATGTTTTAGAATCAGTATATTCACTTTGGATAGTTTTGTAGAATATCATTTTAGTTTACATTTTGTGAAATTGAATCCCACACATGTATATCTGGATGCGCAGAATCTCCAAGAACGCTGCACAACCAGAGTGACCACGCGAGCAAGACTAGATACTAGACACAATCTAATATTTATTCTTGGGAGTTCTGATGAGATCTGAATCCAATCAAGTGTGTGGATCCATGAAGTAGTCCAGTGTAGTAATACAATTCAAAGTTTTTATTTATATATTTGTATGTGATTTAAATAAAATTTTCTCAATCCAAATGAAGTACATTTTAACACACTTGACTGGGTCCATGTGTTAAAGGTGGGCAGGGGAAAATGCTAATGTACATCATTATCCAGAGGATTTTGGTCAAATTACTGAGTCACTTACTTCTGAATACTATACAAAAAGTTGACCACTACAGGACAGCTGTAGTTCTGAAATGTGCTAAATATCAGGTGACGTGAAAGTTCCATTATTATGTTTTGCTGATTATGTATATAAGATGAGGTCTGTAATTTCACCTCAAATGGTATTTGAATAATTATTCTCGTGTGATATGGAAGTTGTTTATGATTGAGTTTTACTCTTGAAATATGGCATTTGCATGATTTGGTCCAAGTTTTCATCAATCCTCTCTACATTATTTGCATTAATTTTGAGGAGTCATAACCTTTTTGTTTGAAGTGCTTAATTGAAGAATAACAGAGTATTCAAGCTGCTTACAGGCCAAATGATCTCTCTACACTTGCAATTGGGTAATTAAACCTATTTGCTTGCCTCAACAACCTACAATTTAAAATCCAATTAAATAATTAAAATATAAAATTCCTCTTAAATCCGGTAATGCAATGAATTCCTAGAATTTGGACAGTGAGGAACATTTGACTCATTTCAAGAATGCATACATCTCAACCCAACTAGAAACAGCCCAAACTTGCAATTGGGTGTGGCCATTTTAGGTAATAAACAAAACCATGATTCAATTTTATTTGGTCTGGTAAAACAAGTCAATCCCTTACAGCATGATAAATCAAATTTTAAACCATCGTTAGGTAGGTACCTGCAATTTAATACTTGACAATGTTTTAAACAAGATTGTCTCCAATCAATAGAAAGATATATGTGGCTAACGATAAATTGGGGTGGAATTGAATTGTGATATGGCTTTGGGCAATGAAGATTTGGAAGGGGCACTACTTGGCGATGACATATTAAGTTATTCAAGAATAATGACGGCAAAGAGAGAACATAAAACATTGGAGTGTCGACATAAAGAGAGCAAGATGTCAAGTAGAGCTGCAAGAGGATAGGACTGAGGGAGAGATGACATGGCGGTGCCGATGCAGAATTCTTATATTTGTTATGTAGAAGAAGACAACTCAGTAGAAGAGGAAGAAGTAACATCCAACAATCAGAGCTGTTTGTAGAGTATAGTATACATTTAAGTCATTATGCTCATTTGCCTTGTTCGGCAAAGAGTTCATGAGGTGTTCAAAAATAATGTCAGCGTAGAAAGAAAGAGAATAAAAGATATCTTAAGGATTATGGGATTCTCGACAAATGTGAGTGTGTCCAATAAAGTAAGCGTGGTTGAATATGCATGCAGGGACTAAAATGTAACAATTCTCGACAAGTGACAAATTAAGTTAATTAGGAGAAGTCATAATACAAGTATATTGGTCCCAAATATATTTTCGAGCCATCAAAATAATATTTAAAGAATGAAAATATAAGATTAAGGTGAAAAATTATATTTAGTAATTTTTATCATAGTCTAAGTATCACATCCTACAACATTGAGTATAAGAAACTCCGCACCCAAAGGAAACACAGCCCAAAAATTCAAAGTATAAACACACAAGAGTCTATCAACCTCTTATGACATTCAGTATTTCAACATGAATACAGAACCAACAAGTATAAATACTTGTTAAACGAAATTTTCATTCATAATTCCATAATTGAAAGTCTCCCCAATAGCACACATAGAATGGATATTTATAGCCCAAAAAACTTACTCAAACTAGAGTTCTTAACTCACTAGGACTCTATCAAAAACTAATATTTTCATCTGAACAACCCAAAAGGATAATGAAAGATAATGATGGATATGATTGAGGATAAATAATTAGGTTATTTGAATAATCAGATTGGTAAGAAATGGCTTAACAAATAATAAATTGGTTACTGAAGGATATTGGAAAATAATATTTATTTAAATATATGAAAAGATAATAGATTATGTACAAACATAATCTAATTTATGAATAGATAATAAAGATATTTTAAAATTGGCAAAATCAGATCATGGATGACAATATGATTATAACAATATATAATCAGATCATGAAAGACAATATGATTATAAGAATATAAAATCAAATCATGAAAGACAATCTGATTATATGAAGATAATATTATGGGCTTTTAAATTTAAATAATAATCTCATAATAATAATAAATTAATTAGAATGCCATTAATAATTAAATGACACCTAAAACACTAATTAATGACTCTTGGCTCTTAGCCTTATTAAAAAACGAAAATTACAAAATAAATAGAAAAAAATGACTTCTCAACAAATCTATGCAACTTGACAATTTTACCTTGCAAGTTTGCATCAATGGGGGGCATTTGGGTCATAAATTTTTTTTTGATGAGGCACAAATGCATTATGGGGTAAACTGAGTGGGGAGGTTGTTTCTAAGATACAGGAGGAACTTAGTCAATCGATTTGAGAGGAACTTAGCCTCTTCATCATAGAGGAACTCTGCTAATCCATATGAAAGGAAGTCATTAAATCTGTCCAAGCTGAAGCTTGTTAATCTTTTCGGGATGAACTCAAACAAGAGATGATGTATGAACTACATGGTGAGTTCTGGTCTTTCATCCAATTTGAGAAGGAAAATGAGAACACAAAACCCAGGAATCCCCATCCATCCCACCAGCACCAAAGCAAATCATAACCCACTAGAGGCATCAATTGGCGACCCTTCTTCTACTCCACTAGGTGGAGATCCTTACAGTCTATATTTGAACATCCCGGAGTTGCAAGTTGTAGCTGATGCTCTTGTACATAGATAAGCCACCACCTACCATCATATGCAAATTCCAGACGAGTTTTGTTGGGTCACTGTGACTTGTGTTCGAGAAGGGGAGGAAGCTACAACCGTCTCGATCCATGATTTAGAGGTTGTCACACTTGGTCAGTAGATAGGTTATTTTAACCTTTGGCCAAAAAATCTTATTGGCACAATGACGACACGTCTAATTGTAGGAAACACCTTACTCATACTTAAATTTTGTTGAGCATCTTACTTATAATTTGTATTTTATGATTTATTAGGACTAACAAGGTGAGAAGAAGTATGCCTTTTTGGCAAGATTGCAAAAGCTCTCCAAAAAAATTAAGAAGATTGACTTGGAGATGCCTATGGGTTGTGGGTGAGAATTGTAACACCTCTCTTCTTAGCCATTTATCAATCAAATTATGGCTATTGGAACCATAACTTATGACTTAAAGTTGGAAAAACAAGGTTTCAAACATTTTCCTCTCAAGTTACTATTTATCTTACCCTTATTTTTGCTCAACTTTAAAAAATTATAACTAATTTTAAAAAAATCGAAATGAGGTGGTTTAAGTTTGCTAGAAAGCTATGTCACTCCTCTATGGAGGAAAAATAATCACAACTCAAGATTTCGTGGCAACTTCTCTTTCAAAGTTGCACTGTTTATATGGTAAATTTTCCAATTTCCCTTGATTTTTTGCTTAACTTTGGGAAGGCATAACTCTCTTTACAAAACTCTAAATAAAGTGATCTACCACTCTATTTGCAGCTAAAAATACTCTCTAATAGCTTGAAAAACTTCATGGATAGAGTCACTCATTTGCTCAAGATGTAATAACCCAATTCTCAACTCTTTTAGGCCAAAACTCATGCATGAAGTAACTATAAGGTGCAACATTTGCCATACATATCTCAAGCCTCCTTCTCTCAACTTACATGCCATGAAATAATGTAATCATATTAATGAACTATAATAGCATGTTTTCACATGTCATACATTGTATAAAATAAACTCAACTCAAACTTGCATGGCAACAGAAACCTATTCTCTCTTAAAGTTGCACTATTCATATGGTCATTTTTCAATTTCTTTAGACTTTTGGCTTAACTTTAGGAAGGTATAACTCTTTCTATAAAACTCCAAATGAAATAATCTACTACTATATTTGTAGCTAAAAATGCCCTCTAATAGCATGGACACTTTCATGGAAACACTCATTCATTTGCTCGAGATATAGCCAACCCAAATCTCAACTCTTTTAGGCAAAAAACTATGCATAGAGGTCATAACATGCGACGCTTATACACATCTCAAGCCTCTTCCTCTTAGCTCACATGCCATTGAATAACATGATTTACATTACTATACTATCATATCATGTCATAGCATCTTGCCATACAACTTATAGGAGCATTAACTCTGAATTACTAAATTACAAATTCTCAAATTAACACAAGAAGCATATAGCTATTTCATTTTCAAGCCATCTCCCTACCTTTACCTCTTGTGGACCTTCACCTATATTGTGGAAATGGTAAGTTTCTTGGGAAAGCTTAGTAGCAAGAATCAATCATACAACCATAACATTATAATGTAATGCATGTCATGCTATATGTTAAACTGTAACTACTCATGCCTTCTCTAGTACAGGCAATATACCATATAAAGGGATCACACACATATTCTCTACGACTCAAATTCAACACATAGCCAAGGCACATATGTAAGGAGTTACTCATTTCATCTCATACATGCTATCTCAACCACAAAATGACAATAAAACACATAAAAAACAAGTAAAGAAATATAGAGTTAAGGTTGGAGATTCTAGCTACCCTTTTTCCTCTTGCCATTCAAGGCTCTTCCTTAGCTTCTTGTGCTCTTGAGATGCTCTTCACTAAGGCCTAACCACATTGCAATCCAAAGACGTTTAATAACAGAACACTATCTCTACACTTCTCAACTAAAACCCTAACCCTTTTCTTTTTTTTTAAATTAGGGTTATAGCTCTGTGATATAACATGATATTTATATGGTTTTCGTGAGTGTTTTATATCTAAATTGCACACATTTACCCTCAATTTTCATGGTATTTATAGTTTATGGATTAAATGCTTAGACTTTGCATTTTACTAATTTATGGGTAAAAATAGAATTATTTTATATCCTTTATGTAATTCTTCACTTGCCTTGGCAAAAGTTTCTTTGTGATGATATTTTTAGGCAAGC
>JBAGKO010014218.1:0-11437 GCA_037177275.1 Acacia concinna | reverse complement strand
ACAATTGAACAACCTTTCTCATTTTGGACCTTTCTAGCAAATATAATGAATTCATCAAAAGTTTTATCTTTGGATGGCAAGAAGATTGTCTATGTAAATCGTGATAAATCATCAACAATAACCAAAGTATATAAATTTCCTCCAGAACTTTTCACTCTTACTGGACCAACCAAGTCCATGCAAAGAAGTTGAAGAGGTTTCTCATAAGATACAAAATTCTTTGGTTTGAAAGAGGATCTAGTTTGTTTTCCCAATTGACATGCATCACAAAATTCTTTTTCATTAAAGTTCAATTTTGGAAGACCTAAAACTAAATCCTTTTTTTTGATCAATTTATCTAATTGTCTCATATTTTCATGTGCTAATCTCTTATGCCATATCCAAGACTCTTCTGATTTGCTAATAAAACAATTCATGCTAGAATTAGAATCCATATTGAGAGTATAATAGTTATCATCCCTTGCGACTCTCAATTTGATCTTGAGATCTTCCTTTTTGATTGGGAGGTCATCTTTGTTGACAATCAAACACTCCTCTGAGTCAAATATAATCCAGTTGTTCTTGTCCGCACTTTGACTCACACTCAGGAGGTTGTGGCAGAGACCTTCAACATGATAAACATCCTTGACTGAGGTGCCATTTGATCTCCCCACTTCTCCAATGCCAACAATCTTTGTGCTTTGATTTCCACCAAAGCTGACTTGGCCTCCATCTTTGGATTCAATTGTGACAAGCTTGCTTCTGTCACCCATCATGTGTCTCGAGCATCCACTGTCAATGTACCATTTGTCTCATCTAGATACTCTCAAACATACCTGCATGAAAAAACTTATTTCTTAGGTACCCAAGTCTTTTTGGGTCCTTTAATGTTAGTTTTCTCACCCTTGGGAACATAAGATACCTTAGGTACCTATTTGTAGCCTTTAACCAAACCATGCTTTTTCAAACTACAAGAGGAAGTGTAATGTCCTTTTCTATTGCAATGATTACATAATGCAAAGGGGTTTGAAACAAAATTACTCTTTTGAAAATAACTTAGATAAGCTTTTCTATCTCTCTTCCTTTGCCCTTTCCCTTTATCTTCAATAGTTCTATATCCAATTCCAGATCTATCTCTAGTGACTTTTTGGGATTTCAAAATCACTTTAAGCATTGCACTTCCTCATGTAAACTTTGCAACAGTTTTAGTGAAGTCCTCATTCTTCTTTTCTAATTGAAGACAATTAGAACAAGTAGATTGAGATTGACTTTCAAGCTCTTTGACCCTTTTCTTATAACCAACTAGTTCTTTCACAACTTTAACAAATTCAGAATGTAAATCATTATATTCAATTCGAAGTTCATCTAGTGAGGTTACCTCATCGGAGTCTGATTCTTCATTGTGAGCTACGAGACAAATATTGGCTTCCTCCTCAGCTTCACTTTCCTCATCTGATAAGCTATCTCCCCATATTGAACTCACATAAGCTTTCTTCTTTCTAAACTTGTTCTTCTTTTTCTCCTTGGAAAGGTCAGAGCATTCGGCTTTGATGTGACCAGGTTTCTTGCATTCATAGCAAATGATTTGATCCTTTTCCTTCTTTTGACTTGTATCACCCTTTTGAAATCTTCAGAAACCTGGACCCTTTCGATAGAATTTCTTGAATCTTCTCATAATCATTCTCATTTCTTCATCATCAATCTCATCATCTTCATCTGGTTCTTCTTTAATGACATTGAGAGCAAGACCTCTCTTCTTCTTTTCATCTAAATCCCGATAGTTCCTTTTCAAACTTATGCTTTCCTTCATATTCTGATAGGCTTCCAAATAATGCTGCAACTAATTATATGGATTGACCTCGAGCTTCTTCAATTGCAGTTACTTTGGCTTCCCAGTCACTTGTGAGAATATTTAATATCTTCCTCACTTGGACTCCTTGTTCAAATGTTTTGCCAAGAGCAACTAGTTGATTCACAATATGTGTGTATCTGAGCTCAAACTTAGCAATGCTTTCTCCTGACTACATCCTTAACAAATCATACTCAGTAGTGAGAGTATTGATTCTATTTTCTTTGATTGCCGAGGTTCCTTCATGTGCGATTTCTAATGCTTCCCACATTTCCTTGGTCGTTGACAAATTGCAAATTTGAAAGTACTCCTTTTAACTTAGAGCACTTTGAATCATGAGAATGGCTTTGCTATTAAGAGTGACAAGTCTCCTATCATTCTCATCAAACTCAATTGCAATTTTCTTCACCATCTTGTCTCCTTCTTACTTCATAGGTACATAGTTTCCATCTTGAATTACTTCCCAGAGGCCATATTTAGTTGCCATCATGAACACTCTGAACTTTGCTTTCCAGAATGTGTAATGTTCTCCACTAAAACCTGGTGGCCTTGTGATTGATGCTCTGTCGGGAAGAATGCTTTCACCCAAGCTTGCCTTTTAAATTCTTCTCCGGCAGTTAAACCTTTAGTGAGAAGCCTAGCTCTGATACCAAATGTAAGAGCAAGCGTTTCACCCAAGAGAAGGTGATTGGGTGTTTAAAAATTTTCATGGTAACTCAAATACATAATCACTTATACTGATTCAGTCAAACTTACGACCTACGTCCAGTTCTCAGTCACTACTGAGTTCCACTATTCCCCAAGATTACAATGGGCTCTTGGTGCCTAGTACAGACTCGATTGACTCTTTAAGAGATCACTCCCCTTTACAAGATATAATCCAAGTCCCTACTCAAAGTATCCGAACTTTGAGCATCTCACAAATGTATTGTGGAAGACAATAAATACTCTCTCAATAGAGCTGAATAATTAACATTAAAGCATAGACTAGAATTAATGACAAATTGAATGCAACGCACTAAAAAATTTATGACTCATATTGGTAGTTCATTCGTTGTTGCCGTCATTAATGTTCACATATTTATAGTCTGAGGAATTTGTGTCCATTGGAGTTCATTTTGTAGCCATTGATCTTCCATAATTCATCTATGTAGTTTCCGTTGAGACACAAGCATTTTGCTTCTTGGTCATAAATATATCCATTGAGGTTGTAGAAAGAAGGTAGGTAAAGACTTTAACCAAATTTGGTAAAGAGCTCCAAATGGTTCATAACCTGTTCTTACATATAATATTGATGATTAGCAAAGGTTAGAAGCAAGTGGGTATCAATAAAATTGAATCTTGAATGATTGAAGTGTTTACGCTACGATTCTATGTTTTTCTGAAAAACTGACATTTGAAATTTCCTTGAGGTTTGAGGTCATCCTCGAGGTAATCCTTTAGAAATCAATAGGCTCGAGGATTTAGTCACAAATTAACACATGAAACATTTTAAAAATGTATCCTCAAGAATTTTACAAGTTATGATTACCTTGAGGATGTGAATTACCCTTGAGGTTGCAAGTATGTTTAGATAGTATCCTTGAAGAGTAAATCTTGTCTCAAGGTTATTCTTTGGAAATCATAGTTCAAAGTAAACTTGCCCCCTTGAGGTTAAACTCAATCCTTGAGGATTCGGGCTTTCAAATAAAATATAGTTCAGAGCATAAGTAAGAAATGCTTACCACCCTCGAGGATAGATAGTACCCTTGGGGAACCAGAGCCTTATAAGGTTCTGGAATAGGCAACCGGGTTTTGAAATTGCCTTGCAAGGTTGTCAGGAATAGTGCTATCCTCGAGTCTGGCGGTCCATCCTCAAGGCTACCTTTGTTTTCCAAAACAACAAGGTTCCAGTGTAACCTTGCATCAACAATAAGGTTCTAATGTACCCTTGCAAGGTTTCCAGGAATAGTACTATCCTCGAGGCTGGGGGTCCATCCTCAAGGCTACCTTTGTTTTCCAAAATAGCAAGGTTCCAGTGTAGCCTTGCATCAACAACAAGGTTCTAATGTACCCTTACATCAATCAGCAAGGTTGTGAAATTCAAGTCGCGACTAAAGAAGGTGCAAGTCACGACTTCATCAACTCAAGATCACATACAAAGAAATGAAATCCAGGTCACGGCTACATAAGGTGCAGGTCACGACTTCATCAATCCGAGAGCACTTGCACAGAAGGGTTGCAATGTAGCCTTGCATCACCAGCAAGGTTGTGCTCTTATCCTTGTAGGGACTCATGTCCTTGAGGCTGGCACTCACCTTTAAAGGTGTGGTCATACTTGGCCAAAGGGCAAGATTCTAGTCTAGCTTTACTGCCAAGGCAAGGTTCCTCACAAACCTGGCTGTTGTGACCAAGGACCACTTTCCTCGATGTTGCCCATCAACCTCAAGGCTGAGGTCACATCTTCCCAACAGCAAGGTTCTGGTCCAGCCTTGCTCCTACTGCAAGGTTGGAGCCAAACCTGGCTGTTGAGGCAGGGAGTCTGTTTCTTTAAGGTTACCCATCACCCTCGAGGTTGTGGCTCCTTTCAGCCAGCCAGCAAGGTTGGAGTCAAACTTGGCTATTGTAGCCCAGGGTCTATGTCCTCGAGGTTGATCTTCACCCTCGAGGTTGGGACACATTTTTGCCAACTTACAAGGTTTTCTTCAAAACCTTGCCGTTATGGTAAGGCTAGCTACAAACCTTGCCATTATGGCAAGGCTGGCTACCTCAAGGATCATTCTCACCCTCGAGGTTGGAAAAACAACAAAGCTTCTGACTCAGTTCAAAATCATTTTCTTTCTTTCATACTATATGGATATTACTCAAATACACTTACTTAAGTAATTTCCCTTTAGTTTAACATCATTGAAAACACCTTTTTTTTAAATCCTTCTAAGTTTAGCAATCATCAAAACATAGGATCTAACACTTTACCCCTCCCATATTTAATAGAATAAATATTTTTTATATGTTTTTACAACCCTCCCCCTCTCTCTCTTTGTGTTCATATGCTTGAGTCTAAGTAGGAAGTGGGTGATTTTTAAAAAAAAATCAATAGGAGTGAAATGGATAGCTGGGTTATTAGGCATCCAATTCACATAGAAAATATACAAGACATAATTGACTTTTTTTAAGAGTTTAAATAAGCTAAATAAATTATTTTAGATTATTTATATTTATCTTTTTTTATACTAAAATATCAAACTAATATGTGTGACTTATAAACTGACATACTCTTCTAGTTTTATATATAAGGCAAAGAGCAATTTTGCCCTAACCTTTAACTTTGTTAATTTTACCATTAGTTGACCAAATTAACTAAAAGTAGTAAATATAGGAAATATAATTTTTTTTATAAAAATTCCCCTATTTATTAATGAGTAAGAGAGAAAGAGTAATGATAAAAAAAAGGAATAAAAAATATATGATATATAAATTATGTGAGAGAATGATAACAAAATGAGTACAATTGTATTTATTATTCAAACAACGTCAAATGAGATCTCATAAAAAAGGACAATCCATTAAAAATGATTTTATATATAGGAACAAAGAGAGTATTTAGCTTTCTTAATCTCAAAAAAAAAAGGATTATGTCTTATATTAAGAACCATATAAGTAATACCCCACATTTGTCATTATCAACTAATTTATTTGTCTTAAACTTTCAAAAAAAAAAATCAAATAGATCTTAAATTAAGAAATAGAGAGTATATATTTTTAATTGAATAAATATTTTTTTAATATGTTTTTACAACACCTTCTCTCTCTCTCTCTATTCACATGTTTGAGTCTAAGAGCAAGGTTGGTGACTTTTTTTCTTTGCCATAGGAGAGAAATGGATGATTGAGTTACTGAGCATTCAATTTGTTAAAACCAACTATCACCCAAGAGGGGTTGAAATGGGTGTCATATAAAAATTTAAGAGCTTTTAAAATCTTTTGGTAGATTGATAAAAGTGATAAGTATATAAATAATTATCCATAAATTCAAAGGTAATCAATTAAATTAGTTATATTGGAAATATAAGAGATAAATGAAGAGAATATGCACACTGTGATGTATCCTGCTTCGATCTAATCTATGATGACCTACGTCCAGTTCTCAAGCTCCACTTGAGATTTTTAATCCACTATCTTCTTGTTTAAATCAAGCACAAGAGAAACTGTCACACTTCCTCAAGTTTCACAAGTACTTGAGAACTTTTACAACCACACAAGTTTACTCTCGGCACTTGTGAAGCCTTTGTAATGCTCTCATAATTACTCCCCCTTACAACCTGTAAGGATACAAATTGATGATAAAGATTTACAAGAAATATTCTCTTAGAAGAATAGATAAATAATCATTGAGGTTCAAATGTAAACTCTCTCTATGGTATATTACATAATCACTAAAAAAATAGAGAGTACACGATAAGGAGATGTTGAAGTCAAAGTATTGGCATTTTTATTCTTTGTACGTGCAAGCTCTCTGTCTTATTTTGAATGTTTCTCCTTTTATAATTGGTGTAGATTGGATGACCATTGGAGATGATGAAGTTTCTGTTAACTCTTGAGGCATTTTTCTTCTAGTTGAAATATAGCCATTAGAGTTCTAACACAATTTTTGTTTTTGTCATATTTAGCATTAACCCCTTCTTTGATGCTTATAATATGTTCTTAACACTTATAACAACTTTTAAAAGCATTAGTAATCAATAGGTATCAATAACATAAACATATAGATGATTTTACAATTACGCTACAATGCTCTATTTATGATAAATCAGTTGATAGAGGAAAGATCGAGTTCCTGAGAAAAAGAAGCTCGAGCTATCTGAGTTTAAAATTGAGTTTCATGTGTAAAAATGAGGAGAGAGCTTGAGATCACATCTTGAGCTACAAGGAATAATTTTCAAAATTGATCTTCACATCAATGAAGAGTGCTTTAACTTATAGCTTGAGCTAACTTGGCTTAAGGAAATGAGTCCATTGCTTGAGCTATCAAAAATTTTAATAAGAAGAAATTCATTTGATTTAGAATATGAAGAGAGGTTGTGTCCATATTCTCAAATAGCTTGAGCTATAAGAATTTAAAGAGAGAACAAATTGCTTTCATGAGTTAAAAGAAGATAGCTTGAGTTCAATATAAAGGCAAAGCTTGAGCTATGTAAATCCATAAATTTTATAGTAGAAGATAGCTCATGTTTATAATTTCCAATGAGCTTAAGCTACCTTGGCATACAGAAATGAATTGGACTTTATGTTGAAAACAAATATGTCAAGAGATTGAGTCCATATATTTCAAAGAGCTTGAGCTATCAAACTAGATTGGAAAAATTGATTTTTTAGACGATAGCTTAAGCTTAGAAATTGAGCTTTTTAAAGTAAAATTGTAAAATGTGATTTTCCAATGTGAAGATTTCTAAGATATGAGGATAGCTTGAGCTTATCGGATGTTAAAAGAAATAAATTTGATGTGAAAAAGATTTTAGAAGAGAATGCTTGAGTTTAACCTTAAGCCATCAAAGGTTAAAAAAAATTGATTCACAATTAAAGAGTGAGCTTGAGCTTATAGCTTGAGCTATCAGGTAAGGAAGAAGAAAGAAAAAAAATATAAGAGAGAGCTTGAGTCAAAGCTCGAGTCAAATTTTTTTTTTATAAATGACTTCAGCTTCAGTCACTCGTTGAAGAAAATCTTTATAACAACAAGTCAAGAATTTTTTTTTTTAATGGAGTCCCCTAGGCTTCCTCCATAACAATGAGTCACTCGTTGTTATGGAGGGATATAATTTTTTTTTTTGGAAAATCAGTAAGTTCACATACAAGGTAAAGTTTACCTAAGTGAACTTTTTTATTTTACCTCCAAATCTAGCAAATAACTTATCCTCAAAAAGCTTTTTGAATCTTATTTCTAATACAATAAGAATCATCTCCAAATTCATTGTATTTCGAAAGATATGGACTAATGAATATCTACTGTTCTGGAATACCAAATAAACCACAAAATCATTTTCAAAAATTCCTCATTCCCTCATACCATCTTCATTTTTGTTGATCTTGAATTCTTTAGAAAGATATATGGGTCTAGTTTCATATCCAAAAAGAAGAATCTCAATTAGAGTTATGGTTTGAGAGATATGTCAAAACAATTGAGCCTTGTCTGGATTATTACAATGAATTCCAACCCCAAACATGAAAATTCATATCTCTTTCATATGAACTTATTTGAGCCTAATCTTGATGTCTATTTGTCGAATTTTAAGTCTAGTTTCAAATGATATTAGTTTCAGCTCAATCGAATATGTAGTTGGAGAGATATGGTCAAAAGATTAGATTTATGTCATGTTAGGGCAAGAAACTGAACGAAAATGAGATGAATAAGTTGAGTGCCCATTAACTCGAGCTCACACCCAAAATTGAGCTCGAGCTAATGCCAATTTTGACCATCAGGTCTAGCCCTTGACTCATATTTACCCGAAATCATATAATCTTTGATTTACATCATTCCAGACACCATTTAACTATAAAAACTTCCAATATCAAATCTAAGAACTTGAGTCTTGATATTCCTTTGAGATTTAGCAAGTTATTCTTTCTTCAATCTCTTCTCTTTTTCATGAGTATTCTCCTTACTCCAACTCAACAACTCCTTTGCTTTTCTTGACTTCTTCACCCCATATATAATCCTTATCATTCACCACACCCTAACTTGAAGTTCTTCTTTCTCTTCTTGAATAATTCATTCCTTCATACTTTTGTTCTTTCTTCCTCTTATTCAAATATTTCCTTTTTGACCAATCTACAAAATGTCACATTAAATGTGATAATTAATTAAAGTAAGGGATAGTGCATGATACAAACTTTTTTTTACTTTTAATACTTAATATCAATATTTGTTATCATTAAAACTAATCATGCATTTGACACCATCGGAAAACTATGTTGCTTTAAATAGGGGAAGGGGAAAGGATTGGAGGCCACACTGAGGATAAGTTAGGCCCATCATCCACACATTTTACTACTCATGAGCACATAATGACTTGCCTCAAAATAATGAAAACTGCATTTTGTTGCTTGTATGCAAACCATGTACATGTGGCTTTATGAAACAGCATTTGTCTTCTTCATCTAATATCTATTATATTCTTGGGTTAATATAATGTTTAGTTATTATCATTCTAGTTCTTATAATTTTAAATTATAGGTTATTGTCCTTCAAATTTCATTCTACTTAAAATGTTAATTAGTTCTTGTAATTTAATAAAGAATTTAACGGTGTTAAATATGATGATGTGACACTAACACCATCAATTATGCTAATGTGGCTTGATGACTACGCAAACTGATTATGATTATTGCCGCTAAAGTGGCTGGGTGATAAAAATTACAAAAAAAAAAAGGGAATATGGGGAGAGAACACCATAAGCGTGAACTCCTGCTAAGCACACTTAGTAGGGAGAGGGAGAGGGAGAGCTAGGAAAATATAAGTTGTCCAAATCAAATCTGAAGGTTGAGATTTGCTTGGGAGTGAAACTAGCTAGACCCCATAAGTGAAGATACTCTTCCTCAATTTATCAGTTTAGAGAGGGGTCTAGATCCTCTCATTATCTATTTTCTCCCCATCCCTCATAATCCTAAAATCCATCCATCCATCCTAAAATCTCATCATCTAAAAATTTGCCATGTGTCATGGCGCGCACTTGATCATTCATGTTCTTCCTCTCAAAGTAATTCTTGCCACTTCGAGGCAACCAACCGGCATGTTTTACGCCTATCACCGTGAATACTTCATCCAAGAAATCCGATCGCGGTTCTTGAGCCAATCTTGGGAAGTGCAACTGAGGGCAGGCGCTACATTAGGCAACTTATAGAAATTTTCAAGCAGCCTTCTCGAGAGGAACACCTCGCCTCCTTTGAACGTGATGCCCATCTCCTCGTCCATCGCATAACAAGTATAGAATTCTTGGACGAAAGTGAGATTGGACCTTTCCCTTTGCTTCAATAATTCCCCAAAGCCTTGGGCCACAGCCTGTTTATAGAACTCGAAATCATCAGACTTGGGGAAATAATGTTCTTGTAGAGCCAATCAGTCCTTAAACAGCTTCTCCGCATCCGCTCTTGTTCTTTTCGTTTCAGGTCTTGGGTGCAGACCATGGGGTACAGAACCGAATGGGGTAGCTCTCTTTATGCAAGCCATCTGAATAATGGAAAGAGGGAAGATAAGAGAGAGTCATGAAATATGAAAGTCTAGGTCCTAAATCACTCTCCCATATCCCCTTTTGAAAAGCATGAGGAATCATGGTTTGTAAATCATGATAAGAGGCTAGTTTGTTTGAAATTTAGAGTAGGTCGTGACATACTGGGAAGTGTGCCGCGACATACTTTGGCAAAAAGTTTTCCTTTAGAAAAAGTAGGGGTTATGTCGCGACATAGTGGATGTTGGGGTAGCGACATATTTTGGTCGACAGTCCTTCTTCTTTTGAAAGTAGTGCACATGTCGCGACACAAAAATAGCTCTGTCGTGACATGTGCCCAGAATTTGTAGAAACTTGAACTCGAAGAAGATGAAAACTCGAGACACATTTTCACAGAAATCCAGTCCAGAGCAGTTCGAAATGGAAGATAATGAACATAAATAGGTATCCAACCCCCTCACAATCCTAAATCCTAAGTTTCTAATCCTAAAATGCTACTAAAATTGGAGGAAGAACGAAAGGAAACTAAAGAAAGAATAAGAAAATGAAAGGGAGTAAAGTTATTGTAATTGCGAGGTTGCAGGAGATGAAATGGTGAACTGAGTTTTCCTTAGAGTGCGAAAATCAGAGAGTGAGTGTGCCTTTGTCCGAAATTGCAAAACGGATATGATTCTTGAAGGTTCTTGAGAGAGCTTCAACAGTTCAGAGTGAAGGGAAAAGTAAAGAGGAGAGGTCGCGACTGTTGGGAATAAAAAGAAGTTGAATGGATTGGGGGTTACATAAGAGTTTGTGAGGGAAGTTTAAACGAAATAGGGTAATCTCGGTATTTCAAGGGCTTACAGGCCCTATGGGTCACGACATAAGGTATTTAGGTCGCGACATGAAGCAACAGATAGAGAATTGGGAATTAGGGTTCCACGTCACGACAAAACATTGCGTATGTCGTGATTTAAGAAGGCCGAGAGTCTTTTGCAGCATTTCAATTCATGTCGCAACATACATCAGTTCAGGTCGCGACATGTTGAGCCAGAATGTTAAATTGCTCAAAATTTTGCAAACAAACGCCTTAAAAATTTAAATTCCCTCCCCCACACTTATAAAGCAATAACCCCATTGCAGAGGAGATAGAGTGACAAACATGCTCAACTTTATTCGATCAAGTGAAGAGACAAAAATAAATAAAAACAAAACAAACTACATCTACTTCTACTGGGTAAGTCTCTTTCGCAATTCGCGATTGGCTAGAACGAGAACAGAAAGAGACTGCCTAGGCCTAAGGAGGTAAGGTTGGCCCGTCATAGAGCTTGAGGAGGTGACCATTACATTGGAAGAATTTCCCCAACTCCTCATCTAATAGCTCTATCATGCCAAAATCGTAGACCTTGACCACCACATATGGTCCATCCCAG
>JBAGKO010014209.1:0-11437 GCA_037177275.1 Acacia concinna | reverse complement strand
ACAAGCAATTTACAAATAAAGAGAAGAAATTAACTCTTTTTACCCCTAAAACAGCAAAATGCAAAGTATGAACCATGAAATCCAAAAACTCTAATTACAATGCATAATGAGGGTAAAAGTGTGCAATTAAGTGGAAAAACACTCAAGAAAACCATGTTAATATTGTGTCAGATCACCACAACATCATGGATCTAACACAACAATAAAGGAAACCAATAGCCTTCATGGATCAATCATCAATCTATCGAATCTCAATGGGCATTTCTAAACCTTTTATTTGTATTCTCTGTATCTTTGCTCATATTTGGTATCAATTAGATTTGACTATGAAAATTTTTCTTATAACCCCTCTATAATTTATCTCAAATTCATTTTCATAAAAACCTTTTTTTCATTAATATATGAAAAGTTCAAAGTTTTAGAAGCTTTTATTCTAACATATGGCAAGCGGCATATGACATGGATTATTGCCCCAACACCTCTGGGTTTTGGTTGAAATTTTGACACAAAATGTGTAATTACAGACAATGGGGTGTGGGATAATTATGTGAAAGTATGTGAAGCTTTTAAAGGTTATACTTAAGTTACTAAATCTATCATTTAAGTAACTTGGATTTTTTTCAATTGCTCAACATATAGGTGCATCCTAAGGTAGTATAATTTCTTACACAATCCTTCTCTAACTTTGAACATTTGTGTATTGTTTAGGCAAAGGATAGAGCTGTTGGTGATGAAGGCATAACCCCTGGTATGATGGAAAATGAAGTAAATCTTGAAGATGATGGCATTCTAGACTCCCTAAATAATGGGCTGTTGATGTGGGATTCTCTCAAACTTTCATGTATACTATATGTACCACAAATCACATGAATGATGCTACATCATCATCAAGGAAAAAACACTGCTTGAATAACTATGAGTTGTTTGATACGGTTTTATGTGATACCGGTTCATCTCTAGGCAAAACCATTCTTAGTGTGCTTCAAAATCTAGGAAATCAAATTTCATCTCAAGGAAGAAAAGTGCCCTGAAGCTAAGGGCACCAACTTGTATGATGCTCTTTTAGGTGTGTAGGCCTTACTCTTAATGAGAAGAATGTAGCTCATATAAAAATTGTCAGTTTTGACCAACTCCTTAATGTCTTTAGAAGGATTCCTATTGAATTTAAAGCCTCATGGATCCTCACACTACTTTAACACTAATTAAGTACAGGTGCTAAAAGACAAGTGCAATACACCAAATTTTAGCCACCGAAGAGTCCTTGTAAATAGGAAAATTAGATAGAATAAAAGGGTGGATTTTAGTGTAATAATTATGGCTAAAGTATGTTCTAATTGATTCTAGAACGAGACTAGTGGAAGTTTTGTTGTGCATCATTTTTACCTAGGCTAATAATGTCCAAAAATTGTGAAAATTTTCATTCAAAGATATACATGTCAAGATTTAATTTCATATGTCAATTTTATGATTTGGATGTATATGTTGGGAGTTCTATTTTTTGAAATTTGGTTGGGAAAAACTGGCGAATTTTGGGGCAGTGATCAGTTGAGTATGATATTAAATTGATATGCATCTAGAAATGTTATAGCTATATTTTTTTTCCTGAAACTAGATTGGCTAAGGGTCACATAGCCTTTGAAATTATCTTAATTGGATATATATATATATATATATCATTAGTCATGAATTTTCAAATATTAACAAAAATTTTGATGGCAATTGATTCATTAGGAAAGGAAAATGTGAGAAAATGTGTTTGGGTGAAATTAAGGATTTAAAAGTTGGAAGAATGAGTTTTATATGGGAAAATATGGAATACAATGGTCAAAGATGGTTTTAAGAATTATTTATGAGAAATAATTCAAGATTAAGCTTTAAAAAATTTATGGTAAAAAGAAATTATCGTAGTTAAAATGTAATGGCACAATTGTAAATTGTGGCACATTCAAAGGAAAAAAAAAAGGGAAGACTAAAATTGATCTCAATGACAAAATTGGGTGTGCAAATTGAAGGGCTAGGATCTTGTTTTTAAAAGTCAAGAAGGATTAAAGAAAAAGAAAAATGTGTGGATAGAAATTAATTGCAATTAATTAAGGGAAATAAGCACATGTGATTAACATTGGAATAAGTCTTCTTAAAGGGCATTTGCAGCCCTCATTTTCAGCCTTCATAAGAGAAATAGAGAGAGAGAGAGATAGAGGCTCTTGAAAAACATAGAGAGGGAAGGAAAAAGAAGAAGACGCTAGTGATTAAGGTGAGTTGTAAGCTTCAATCTTTTATTTTCTTCTTGATTATTGTCCTCCAATCTCTTTTAATAGGTAGAACCTTCTTGTATTCATGATTAGCACAAAGAAAATCAAGGGGGAAAGAGTGTGGCTATTTATATTTGAGAGGATAAACCAATAAGACTTTATGTAACTTCCATACTTAGTCTCTTTTGTTGATTCTTGGTGATGTGAAGTTGAAATGATGGCTATTGTTGTTGTTTTAATGATTTGGGCTGATTATGGTGATTGGGAAGCATGACCCTAAGGAAGAGGTGCTGCCCAAATTTCTATTAATCATATGAAATATGAATTAGATTGTTTAAACAAGTGAATTAGGGTATTCTTATGAATAAAACTTGAAATCCAATTTTTGTGTAACTCTGCCATTTTCTTTGGACCCTTTTTAGGAGTGTTAGAGCTTGATTTTGGCTCATTTGATGCTTCCAATGTGTTTAAAATGAAACATTGTGCAAGGTACAGGTGAGAAAAAAAAGTTTGGAAGCATTGTGATAGAAAATGGAATTTGATAAGAAATATGCCCATTTTGGTTTGGGCTTAGATCAAGGGGAAGATGTTGGATTTTAGAAATTATGAGTCCAGAAATGGATTTAGTATGTGAAATTGTGTAGGGGTAGCTAAGTCATATTTTTAAAAAGATGGAATTATACCAGGTATAAAAGGAAGTAGATTGGTACCTCTAAGGGCAAATTCAGAATTAAGCATTTTAGATAGAGATGATGAATTGTAGGCACTTACCTCATGTTTAGATGGAGAGAAAATTAGGAAGGAAAAAAATTAGAGGAGAAAACTTCCAAAAATAGTAAATTTCTTTAGAACTTATGGAAGTTTTTAAACCTAGTATTCATTTCTCCCCACTTTTCTCCCCATCCAAACACACCCTTAGGAAATAAGCTTGAATGAGTGATGACTCATCACTACATTTAAACTTGTAGGACACAATATTTGCTCGAGTAGAATTGAAAAGTCGTTAGGACTATAAGACATGGAAAGGACTTCAAGTAGTAACTCTGTCTTTCATAATTTATGTGATATGTTGCATGTATTTCATAAGATTGGGAATAAGACGCTGAAACATCCATAAGACAATATGACTCTTTGTAGTCCACTATGATATTGAGATGGGCTGATGCCTATGAGACAGTGTAACCAATTCCAGTGTACTATAAGACTGAGACGGTGTTACCAATTTTGATTCACTATTGGCCTATGATGGGCGAACGCCCATGAGGCTAAGGCAGGGATGCATGTAAGATGGTGTGACTATTTACAGTCTACTGTGAAACTTGAGACATGCAGTGCATCATGCATTAATATGATGATGACCTGAACATTGCATATGTTTTGATATTAATGTTTGGCGACTGTGACATGATGATGTTGATGGTTGCTATGCATGTTTAGGATGATTGCATTTATTTATAATTGACTGTCTGTTGCTATTGAGATTTATTTAAATCTCACTCTTTCCTTAAAAATTTAATTTACTCAGCTAGAGGAGGTGGATCTCATGGCAAAGACGTAGTAGAGATTGGATACTAGGAGTTCAGGTCCAAACTAGTTGACACTTTTTCTTAGTTTAGTTAGTTTCTCTTTAAGTGCTTTTGAGACACTATATATATGTTTATGAGCTATGTAATCCTGTGAAAAATATTGTATGTACTCCAAGTTTGTGTAAATATATTAGTACATTTTATGTTATTTTCTGCTTATTTATGAAAATTGTGCTTCAATATTCTCATAAATGTTGGAATGGAAAAGAGGTTTGACAACAAGTACATGGTCTTTTGTCATTGATAAGCCTTGTCGTTAGACTTTCAATTCAAACAAGAATTATGTAGCTAGCAATGCACACAACTCAATATTGATATGATAAAGGAGCTTAAGGAGTCATATGAATTTAGTTGAGGCTAATTAACATTATTAGGCAATGAAATGGATTAGGAATGAATGAAAGAGATGAATAAATGCAATGTTGAAATGTGCAAACATATTCAAGGTAGAAAAATAGAGGACAGAGATCGAAACATATCAAATCAGGAAAGACCCTTTTCTATTAAGCAAGTTATTAAACCTAATTAATGAGTATTAACCAATCCGGCCCAATTTATATAACAACTAACCATGATAGAAAAGCTTCCAACCACCTTTCTTATACACACTATTATAGTTAGAAGGATTAAAACCACAAATAAAATTAACCATAATAGAAAAGAGTAAAACTAAATTCAACATAGTCTATCATGGTTATAAAAGGATTTGTTTATCAAAAACCTTTTGACTAATCCAAAGGACTACGACATCAAGGTCTAAGGCACAAAACCCGCCTATAAACTCATTTCAGTAACTCATATGTTAGACTAAGGGCACAATCAGAATAAGGGTTAAAACCAAGCCCACCACTCCACCACATACATAATATGAACCCCACCACAAAGTATTTAAACATAACAAATTCTAGCCTCAGGCCTAATAAGAATGTGTATGAATAAGGCCTCATGCCTAATAAGAAGTTAACAATTATCAAGACAGGTATCCACATAATATCAAAGTATATCAAAATATGATGACCCTGTGATAATAATATATAAACAATACAATCCCAAACATCAAGAGGCATACAACGCTAATGTTGCCTATGCCTTCGCATGCTTCCCTTGACCTCTACTAGGATGAGAGGTATTGCTTGAAAAACATAACAACACAAGGTGAGACATTAAGTCCCAGTAACCAAAATCAATTTATAAAATATGCATGAAGGAATGCAAGTTAGTGAAGCAGATTTATCAATAATCATAATAATATTCTCAATAGTAAAATAATACATAATAATTTCAATCATTAGAATCATCCCCACTCATCCATTCTTCTCCTCCTTATATCTTTTGGACTTGGTACAGGCTATTAGTGCTATTGTACCCAACCAAAGTTTAGCAAGTCACTTCAAGAATACTACCATATCCCATGTCACCACTGATATATCGTAACAGGGAGGTGTCCACTTAAAAGACTCAATTGAAATCCTAGCCAAGAATGAGAGAGTCGATAGACACACAATTTCACAATATCTCTTCCACACAACCCAACATATCCCATAACAAAACACAATATACTCAAAATAATTTTTAGAAGTGTTTTACAGAAATAACATTCCATATATATTATGATCATCACAACAGTGGTAATCTCAACTATAATCACACATCATACATACAAATTGAAAAATACACTGCTTCACTGAAGTAAGTTAATGTCCAAACATACACATGATTTTCCAAAAAAACACATACAAATGTTATTGATGAAAGTAAGGTTTAGAAAACACCTTACAATCCATAATAAGCATATAAAGTAAATTAACTCTAGTTATCTCAACTCCAAGCTTAACCTTGAGAGCTTTAGAAGCCAATATCACAATTTTAATATTCTGGATCACAATTAATATACAAAATAATGTAAATTGAAATTAATACACAAGTAACTTACTTATCTAACTTAAAAGTTTTAAACTAATTACCCAAAAATTACAATTTCACACTTTAATCTCAATTATTTGTTCTAACCTTAATTTTTCACTTTCCTTAAACTCAAATAACTCATTTGAATCATAAGTTAACATCAATTGCATATAATCGTACAAAATCCCCAATTTAAAATTTAGATTCTCAACATAAAATTATTAAATAAATCTCAAAATTTTCAAACAATATAAATCAATCAAAACTTCAATAATATCTCTGATGGGATGTTTTTATTAAAAATAATTATAAAATTCTAAAACAACCAAATGAAAAATGCAAACCGATTAAAACTATCTATTAGCATCTCTCTACATTCATGTAATCTTATATTGTCAAAACTTAAAACTTGTTAAAGCCCTAACTCCAAAACTTTCTCTGATTAGAACAAAATTACAACTGTTAGAAAGATAAAAATACATAGAAAAACTTTTATAAAGGAATTTTGTTGAAAAGAAGATATTTTAGTTACCTAAATTATCTCAAAAGTATGCCCTGAGATTGAAGAATGGAGCACCTGTGACAGAATGAAGAAAAATTGTGCCCTCTAGTTTTTGTGTTATTTACTGAAAAGAGGAATGGTGTGGGGTATATAACGTACCCCCTACGTGAAGACAAACTAAAGGGCCCAATGCCCTTTAGTTTATTTTACTTTATTTTTATTTTATTGTGTGTGTGTGTTTTTTTTCTTTATTACATATTTTTTTAAAAAAATATATTGTACTTGTAGGCCCTCAAAATAGTTTTGCAGGCCAGTCATCTGAACAAGCCCAACAAAATGGTTTATCCCAATAAGCCTAAAGAGAATCATGAAAGGTAGTCTATCCAACTTTGACGAATTGCCCCAGTAAGAGCCAAAAACTTCCATCCCGAGATTGGTGGAGCGCTTACAGGAAAGAAGAGGTCTTGAGTGAGAAGTAGCAGCTACCTATCCCAAGGAATTAGAAGAGGATAATTAGTGGCAAGTCCAATTCATGCCAACATGCTTGGAACAGATCATGAAATATGTTTTACGTGAGACTTAAAGAACCACATATCACAGAAAAATGGAACATGTTCACCTCATAATAGAAAGAAATAGAACTTGAAGAGGGAGAAGTTGAATAGATAGTAAACACAAACTTCAACCCATGAAAGTAGAAACCACCTTAACAACCTACCACATAAGTAGGATATGATCCTACCTAAAATGTAGCAACAACAAAACATGGGGAAGGACTATAAATAAGGAGGAGAACAAGGCAGAAGATAATGAACTAAAACACACATTTCTCCTCTCATAACATTCTTTTATTCTGTACTTTTCTAGTGGTCTGCCCCGCTTAGACCACGAGTCTTACAAATCTTGAACCCCTTGTCAACATTGGTTCAACCAACAATAACACTATTTTCTTTTAGCATTCTATCTTCTTTTCAGCATGAAAATATGTTGTTGGTGATCCCTTCACTATTTTTCATTGGTCTAAAATTTGCTCAAATAATAATTAGTACTACTTCATAATTTATTTTATCCCTATAAATCACATTTATGTAAATTCTTTTTATTATAATAATTACATGAAAATTTTTTATTTATCCGAAATAATTATTTTTTAAATTGTAATTTAATCCTAAAATAAAAAATTAGGATGTTACAAAATCAATGATTAATTTAAACAATCAGTGGAACATTTAGGGTATTTTAATATGTATCATCATTGTAACAACTAGTTCGGTTTAGTTTATTGAGTTTCTACAACGTCATTCGTTAGATCACATGCAAATTGGCCATGGCTAGACAAGAAGATCTAGATAACCACCATAAAGCATGAATAAATTGAATATGGATTTAAATTAGCATTCAAGTGAGATAATGCTAGTCCATATAAACTTTATTAACAAGTCCATAACATTCAAAATAAAATGTACTTGCTAAGTCACATAAACAATAAGAATCCAAGCACAAAATGAAAAAAAACAGTCATAGTCATTGTGGCTCCAAATTCACCATCAAAAACTCAACAAATGTAATGTTATTTTACAAATCCATACTTAAATACATATTAGACACCACGAGGATGAAGAATCAGCCACACATGCTAATTGGAAATGCAAAAAATGAGTTATGGACTCTATGGAAACCAATCTCTTACAACCACCTTTAGCCATGATACCAGAGTTTACAAGTCACCAAATCTTCCCTAACTAGTCCAAATGGATTTTCCTCTCTTCAAGTTTTCTAACACATAAAGAATGAGTTCAACAGAGTTTTATAGCTCCAGATATATTGTCTCAAAGTTGGCTGTCCAAAAATGAGAATCATACTTTGTTGCTTCACCTCTTGCAATAGTCAAATTTCATATTAGGGAAAATTACAAGTTTTAACCTTCCTCCTCTCTTCTTTAGACCTTTGGCTATTACCTTTCTAACTGTGCATTCCATTTCTTCTTTCCTTCATATGGCAGCAACTTTCTATCTTTGCAGTTAAATCTTTTGCATCTTTTTATTTTAATTTTGACCCTATTTCTTCAAAGTCCTTGAAACACAAATTATTTCCATTAAACCCATTTTCCAAAATATTATTAAATCAATTAATTACAACCAAAATTTTATATTTTCATCTATTTTCATATGAAATGACCAAAGTAATCCTAGATCACATGTTATCACAATTAAAGCTCCAAGTACACAATAACCAAGGAATTTGCCTTATTGTCACATATAAAATACCACAATTAAACATGTAATAATGTGAATTATCAGCCATTTCAATTCAAAATAGGTACATGCATCCATAATTTTGAAACACATATGTTAGATGAGCTTTTATAATACATTAGTTTTTTTGGATCTAGGATGCAAACCTTGTTCTTTGTTCATCATGCCATGAAAAAGTGAACATGGGATAAAGTTTGCTTCCATGACATGTTCTAGTTGTATATTTTGGCAGCCATAGTGTAAAACACCAAGTTGTATATATGAAATTTATTGCTAAACGGGAAATAAATATACCTTGTTATATTTTAAAGAACATCTTTATAGACCTTTAAATGTGAACTTTGTTGTTATATATTTCTAGTTTGCAAAGTATTTTACATTTGAGTTATGCTAATGAAATGTAATTCAAATTACATGTTACCTTGTAAATTAGAAATGTACTTAGGAATACAAGTCTATAATATATCTCTACTTTTGAATGAGTTTTATCGTAATATTTTGAACAACAATGAATTACTAATCGTATGTTATTATTGTTAGATCTCATGTTTTGATGATAATTAAACCTAATATTTCAAGATTATTTAGTTATAGAAAAGTTTTACATAAAACAATTTTATCAAAGGAAATCATGTTTCGAAAATATTTGAAGAACACTCGAGTCTTTGATTCTTTAACACCTAAGTGTTGGTCAAAACTAAAGAATTTTATTGTACAACAGCAAGGGACTCATTGTTTTGATAAGTTTTAACAATGAGTCACTAGCTGTTGTGTAGTGCCTTACTTTTACTCACTTACTTTTCCTTATAGTGGCCTTTAGAACCACCATCGTGTTCATACATCAAAATAGATAAACTTAAAATTTTGACACAGACGTAACAGAGAAACAACTTTTCCTTATTAATAGAGATCCAAAAACTGGAATCCATAGGATACATTGAGTCACTTGTAGATCCTTCACCTGCGTTGTGGAAAGGGTAAGGTTTCTAGAGAAACCTCAATAGTAGAATCATAACCAGAAACCATGTAATGCAATGCATGTTATGCTATATGTAATACCCGTACTATACCTCTAGTGCCCTCTCTCTCTCGGCATATACTGTGTACCGGGAGTCTACAAGTGACTCAACCCAAACTCAAACAACTAAGGCATACGTAGGGAGTCATACCTCTCATGCATACAGGCTCACTCAACCATAACACAACATACAAGCATACAACAAACAACATACAAACACAACAATACAGGTTAAGGGTAAGAGATTCTTGCTACTGTATACTCCTTGTGTGGTGTGAGATCTCTATTTCACTATTTTTTACTCTATTGGATTGCTGGTTTACTTCTTTGTAACATCTACACAGACAATGATACTGGGCATTACTGTTTACATCTAATAATATAATACAACCCTTCCCCTTAGGGTCCTGGTTTTCCATTACCCGGACCATATCCTTCTCCTACAAGTACCCCTCAGTAGTAAACCTTATACAACTTACTGAGCCTAGGTCCCACTTGCTGACTCATCCCCACTACTCAAACCAGGCCCAATCAGTATCTCCCCTTAGATGTGCCCAAAAAACTAAATCTATCGATTGTGCAACATCCCCCCTTTAGAATCCCTACCTTAGGAAATGCCATTTTGGTCCAGGATAGTCGAACGACACTTCCCCCTAAGAAATGCTATATGGGGTTTGAAAAACTAAGCAGCATTTTCCCTTAAGAAGGATTGTTTTGGTCAGAATAATTTAATAGAACCTCCCCTTAGGTTCATTATCTAGGCCATCCAAATTACACAGAACCCCCTTTAAAACTACTCTTAAAAATGCTGGAAAATAAATGAATTCAAAAGAGAAGACTGAAACTTACTTATACCGAAGAACAGGCTGGGACCGATCTAACTACTTTTGGATTGCTCGACTTTTTGAGAAGGGCAAGGGTGTATTTCAAGAGGGAGGGGGTCGGTTGGAATGAAAAGAGGGGGTATTTATACTTTTTGTGGAGGGTCAAACTTAGGAAGTGATTATAAAACTTAGGAAGATTTGTAAAAGAAAATTTTCAAACATGGGAAACTAAGAGAAATTACTAAAGCGATTATACTTGAGTAATATCTACTTGGTTTAAGAAAAAGAAAATCTGTTTGAACATAACAGAAACCTTATTTGTATTGTAACCTTGAGGAAGAGGGTCACCCTAGAGGAAACTTGGCCCAAGTACAAAGGCCAGGTTCCTGGCTCAACTGGCTACAACAGCCAGGTTTTGGTGAAAACCTGGAAGTAAGGTCAAATGGCGTGGCACCCTCGAGGAAAGTCTCCACCCTCGAGGACTCGGGGAATAGAAAAGACTAAGTGTTCAACGAAGCAAGGCAGAAGGAGAACCTGGCCAGTGAAGTCAAACCTGGCCCAGGAAAGTCAAACCTGCCCTACCTAGCCAGTGTAAGATATCCTCGAGGAAAGAGGTATGTCCTCGAGAAAACAAGGTAAATTGGACACTTGCAAGGCTAAAAAAGAACTTGGCCAGTAAATTCAAACCTAGCATACTTGGCCAGTGTGTAGTACCCTCGAGGAAAGGGGTATATCCTTAAGGATTTGAAGCTTAGTCAAACCTAGCTGAAGTAAGTCAAACCTGGCCATCTAGGCCAGTAGAGTGTATCCTCGAGGAAATGTTCTACCCTCAAGGATTCGAGTAAGATTTTGTTCCCTCCCAGGCTAGCTCTAAACCTGGCAATATACACTTAGCCTTCTAAAAGTATATAGTCTCTCGAGTAAACACTCTACCCTCAAGGATGGTTTGTACTTTTAACTTATGCTTTTGTTTTACGTATTTTCAAATCATGAATCCTCAAGGAATGAAATCAACCTTAAGGATGGAAGCCTAACATGAACTCAACTTTTAAAACACTAACCTTGATGAAAGACTTTGCTCCTCAAGTGAATCAA
>JBAGKO010014181.1:0-11438 GCA_037177275.1 Acacia concinna | reverse complement strand
ATAAATGATAAATAAGGGCAGAAAATTGGTTAGTTTTAGTTATTATCGGTTGAGTTTTAGTTATTTTCTATTGACTTTTAATCATTTTGTTTTAATCATTATCTGTTAAATTTTAGTCATTCTCTGTTGAGTTTTGGTGAGAGTAATCATTTGTCATTTACTAAAATTAAATCATTTTTTAGGGTTTTTAATGTTTAAAGGGTATTTATTTATCTTTTTCCCTAAATCATACTATTAGTCCAAATAATAAGAAATAGTGTGAATAATTTTGAATATAAATGTATTGTGGTTGATTGATTATGGATCCATGTGGTAATGATTGTCACAGAGGGGAGAAGGGTGTGCATGTCTTCATCAACTATTCTCTCTATTTTCTTTACACTTAATATTTTAGTCACTAGATTATATTTTAATGAATCAGATTTAATGTTATGTGTAAAATAATATTATAATATTAAATATAATAAAAATTTATAACTATGATATTATTATATAGTATTAGATTACATCTATTAAATCATAATTTAATAGTTAAAATATTAAATAAAAAGGAGATAGAAAATCCAAATAGAGTAAGGTAAGAAGACGACATAGGGTGGTGGAACATGACAAGCCTATAAAATAGGGTGGACTAATTTAGAAAATCTATTTTTGTTCTAAATACAAAGCATATTTTTTGTATTTGTTAATTTTTTTTATTAATTTACTTTGCTCAGCAATAATAAGGAAAAGAGGAAGCTTGGATTTGAGAAAAATGACTACAATATTTTATAAAATACTCATATGACTTTTAATATAAGACATATTTACTTAATTTGATTAGATTAAAAAAGTTGGTTAACTTAGTTAATATGACATATATTTTCTAAAACACCTCAGTCACTTTTCTTAATTCATTGTTTTTATCCCGTCCTTGATTATGACTGAGGGATCATCAATAAAAGTAAATTAAAATTTTTTTGCCACCTAATTAGAAAAATATTGATAAACATAAAAACTTTATTTTGTAACTTGTTCGATCTCTATTTAGAATTTTGATCAACTCCCTAAATATGTTTTGTACTAAAAACCAACGATACATCATGTTATATTAGCTTGACATGTATTTTCTAAAATGTTGTAATCACCTTCCTTAATTCATTGCTTCTCTCTCGTCCTTGATTATGACTGAGGGATTATTAATATAAACAAATAAAAAAATATTGATAAATATAAAATTTTATCTTGTTCGATCTTTATTTAATATATTGATCAACTCTCTAAATATGTCATGTATTAAAGACTAAAGAATTACATCAAGTCATATTAAGTAGCTTGAATAATCTAATCAAAGAGAGTAAATAAATCTTATATCAAATATTGGAGGGAGTATATTTTTTTTGCTCGAAAGGTACTTCTATTAATGAACGATGAAACTAGAAAATAAATGGAATCAAAAGAGAAAACCAATAAGATTGAAAAGGAAAGAACAACAAAACTACAAAATAGAAATAAAGACTAGAAAATCAAAATTATCCAATTCCTTATCACATGCATGGCGAAGAAGTTCCAGCAAAGGCATCATTAATCCCCTATGCATATAAGGTCAGAAGAGAAGTTAAAGGAAGTGATGGTTGTTAAACCCACCCCATCAGGCACACATCCTTATAAGCATCCGCTGCAAGCAAGTCAGCTACTTGGTTACCCCTTCTTGGAGTAAAGGACAAAGAAAACCCAACCTCATAAGAAAGAAGAGTAATAATATCTTAAGTGACGTTCCTACTCCTCCAGTCAAATTGGTTCAGAAACTTAGAAACAACACAGTTATGCAGGAGGTAGCAATTAGTTTCAAAAATGGCTTTATCCATACCAATGTTAATTGCCAATAGCAAAGCTTTTTTTAACGCAAGAGCTTCCGTCATAAAAGCTTAAACGGATTTCACCTTGTCTACATAATCCCACTTGAAGAGACCCTCCGCATCACGACAAACAACCCCAATAGATCCATTCTTTGACATTTCTTTAAAGGTCCTATCACAATTAATTTTGAAATAATCAGAGTGAGGAGCGTTCCATTTATCTTTTGCATGAGCGACATGTTGAGAAGTCGTAGAAGGGGAAGGCAATGAAGGACTTGAACGCGAGGCTAGATCAATGACCGTAACTAGACTGAGAGCTATATGATTAAACACATTTTAATTTCTTTGTTTCCAAATAAACCATAGGAACACACATATCAGCAATATATCCCAACTTGTAAATTGATTACTGCATGTAATTTGCAACCACCAATCATTGAAATTAGACATGTTGAACACATTAGTTCTAACCCCCAGAGAGCTTCTAAACCAGATACAACAGGTCCAAGGGGACCAAAAAAATAAATGTTCAACTGTTTCTTCTGCTGACTCACATATTGGACACTAGAAATTCAACGAGCGTCTGCGTCAATAGAGAGTTGAATTTGTGGCTATGGTATTATGAAGGACTCTCCAAATAAATTGTTTCACACATGGAATTATTTAAGTTTCCAAACATAACTCCAATTTTTAGAAGAGAGAACGATGGAGGAGCCTGTTTTCTTGGTGCTTTTTAAATCAGTGGCCTTACCTTGACGATAACCTAACTTCACCATATATGTTCCATTATTTGCAACAATCAAGACCAACTTATTAGATAAGCCATTAATAGGGATATGAATATTATGAATGGCAATTTGAACATCAGTTGATAAATATTGGTTTACCGGAGATAGATCCCATTCACCATTTACAATAAGATCTCGCACTCTACTGTGGTTAACAAACAAGTTGTCGCTATTTGTCGGTTTTTCAGGAAAAGCCAAATTCAGGACCCAGTTATCTCCCCAAATTCTTATGTTATCACCATTACCAACATTCCACAAAAGATCCTTCTGAAGCAGATTTCTACCCTCAAGAATACTAGTCCAACACCAAGAAGCTTTGTTCCCTTTCCTAGCATAAAAAAAGTCACATCAAGGGAAATAAAGACTCTTTAGAACCAATGCCCATTGCGATTAGGGTTGCTGGAGTAATCGCCATGCCATTTTGGCTAATAATGTTTCATTCATGATCGCAAAATCATGAAATCCTATGTCTCCATTACTCTTACTAATTGTTAGCACCTCCCAAGTCTTCTAATGGGTTTTAGTACCAAAAACAGTACCATCCCACCAAAAATTAGAAATAAGACAACCTTGCAAGTTTTAAGTGGGAACTTAAAATAATTCATAGGGTAGATTGGGATTGACTGGAATACTGCTTTAATAAAGATGAGAGATCTCTCCTCCCAACTAAAGCCTATGACATGGAACCAAGTGACCAGTTCCTAGTGCATTTGGGCCCGAACTCCCTCCTTCATCATTTGACGCCTTTAAAGTCTCTTACAACACATATAGGGAGAAATGGGCAATTGATGAACTAATGTTCATGTGTGTGCAGGATGAAACAAGGCTGAATATAAGTGAAAGGGAAGCACCAAGGGTAGTTCATCTAGCTAAGCGTTCCAATAGGAACAATGTCAATAGCAATAAGGAAAAGAAGAAAAGGAGGAGAAAGATCGTCGTTGTACCATCCATCAAGAAAACTGAAGCCATCTACTTTTTTTGTAAGAAGAAGGGGCACATGAAGAATGAGTGCCGCCAGAGAAAGGCATGACTGGAAGGTAAAGGTACGTATACTTCAATTGTAGCTCCAGAAGCTCATCATATCAATGTTAGTAGCAATACTTGGTGGATTGATACTGGTTCAATGATCCACATTTCTACTACCATGTAAGGCTTCACTTCCCAATGAAGTTCAAGTCCTTACAAGAAGTGGGAAATGAGATCCGGTCAAAGCAATTGGAACTTTTAGAATTGTTTTTCTGAATAAAACTATATTGGACCTTTTCAATTGTTTTTACATTCTTTGTTATACAAGGAATTTGATTTCAATGTCTAAACTTATTCCTTTGAATTGTGGAATTTGTTTGCAAAAGGATTTGATGTATTTCAGTAAAAACTATGTTCCAATCGCAAGAGTAGTAATGGTTGATGATTTGTTCAAAATTGTTCCAGAACCCCCTGAAGTTTTTATGTTGTGCATGGTATTAGTAGAAGTATCATTGATGAAAATTTGATCTTTTTGTGGCATAAGAGATTGGG
The DNA here is from genome assembly GCA_037177275.1 of Acacia concinna. Lineage (NCBI taxonomy): Eukaryota > Viridiplantae > Streptophyta > Magnoliopsida > Fabales > Fabaceae > Acacia > Acacia concinna. The sequence continues at coordinate 7,294 of JBAGKO010014181.1, read as the reverse complement.
TCATATCTCTTTAGATATGATCAAAAGGTTGATTAAGGATGGAGTCCTTCCACCTTTAGACCATTCAAAATTTGGTACATGTGTGGACTGTATAAGGGGAAAGTAGACTAACAAGTCACAAAAAGGGGCTAAGAGAAGCTTTCAGCTACTTGAAATTATACATACTGATATACGTTGCCATGATTTCTCTACACACGGTCAAAAGTGTTTTATCACTTTTATTGATGATTTTTCGCGATACATGTATATCTACCTTCTTAATAATAAAAGCGAGGCGCTCGATGCCTTTAAAGAATATAAAGTAGAGGTAGAGAAATATAGACCTGACTCTAATAAAACTTCGTACCATCTTACCATCTACCCTTGGTTTTTCAAACATAGTTGTCTTGAATACAACATCTCCCAATATTTTAGCATTCACCACATTGAAAGCCTCTAATGGAAGACCATGGAATTGAATCCAGAGGGCATTATGTCAAATTGCACATCTTTAAGCATGATATAGTTCTCCTATATCTGGAGATTCAGAAGATGGCCTTGAATAAACCAAGGTCTACCCTTCAAAATTTGAATGAAATCATCCAAACGGTCAAAACGAAAAAGAAATATTAGATTTTTACGATCAAGATCATGCACTTCCACCCCTTCATCTAATTGCCGCCCCTTATTGATCATTGTAACAACTATCGGGATATTAAGATTTTTCCCTGTCATGATCTTGCCGACCAAAGTACCACATTATTTCTCTATAGGCTGGTCCAACCGTAGGATGACCTCTTTTGATTTTTTGGATTTGCTACTTTGACCTACCTCCATTTCATCAAACCACTTGTCACCCACTCACCAACACAAAAGGAAATAAGGGGAATAAGAAATGTCGAATAAGTTATTGGAAAAGACAAGAAAGATGGAGAGAAGAACTAAACGAAATAGACAAGAATAGAAGTAAACCGACTGAGGACAGCGTTCAAAGACCACCGATCGCAAAGGCACACGGGGAACCTCACCGACTCTCACAAGAGAAGAGAAAATGGGCTCTCACAAAAGGAGAGTAAAAACCTTCTGAGGGAGTATTAACATTGAATATCGGATGCTAATGCAGTATGAAAAAATCAATTAATTTCTTGTCATTAATGGTCGTTACCTCTATATTTTAAAAATTAAATTGAGTATCGGAAGGAATAAATTATCTAATTGCTATGAGAAGGTAGATAGGTATCTGACTTTTTTACCACTGGTCTTATTTTCATTTCACTTTATGACTCTAATTATTGAATTAAAATTATACGAAAAACCTGAGTTAACGTTGAGCAAAGATTACAATAATAGATAATAAGAGGAAAAGAAAGGAGAGGCATCCAAAAAAAAGGAAGCAATAGAATCATATGTTTTTCATTTTTTTATAAAAGTGATCGTACAACGAGTGGTGTCTAGTAACTTATAAGAGGTGCGAGTGTGGTTAAAAAAGTTAAACATTGAATGGAAGCATGTGCAAAGCAGAGGAGGAATTACATGGCATTCTGTACACTCTGAGATGCTTCAACTCTTACCTTAATACATTGTTCAGGTGGACATAACAGAGCGGCTATACAAGTTATCAGCCAATGAGCGTGACATATGCCCCAATTCGACTTGTATTGAATATTGCAATCAAGTTGCTGAAGATCAACGCAACATCTTCCTTTCGCTAAGAGAGTAGCGATCTAACGTTACTCCTGAACATGCTCCTTCAGCAAGTGAGCTGCCTTAGCCACACATTCCTCATGAAAGGCCAAGCAGGCAGTATCGCGGCTACTTGTCCACCCAGCCTTCTGTTGTGGATGAAAATGTTACAATCCCACAAGGAGTCCAGATTTCACGTAACCTTATTATGTGTCACCGTCATCGTCTTCCCATCTCCAAACCCCTTCTGCCCCACCTTATCCACAGCAATCACAGTCGTTCTCATCTTCACTTGATGGCTATACATTATTCTCAGCTGCATACAACACTCCTTTAACTTTTGACCGTGGTAGGCCATCAGATCCATCATTTGTCACACATAGACAATCCATTAGTCTAAATCATCATCATGACTTTTTGATCCAAATGTATCATCATCAACTATTCAGACAACTGAATCGATTCAATTTGAACAAGTTGATGCAGCACAACAACATCAGTAGCAACAATGGCCACAACGGCTACGGCGACCGCATACAAGAACTCAGTGTGGCACGGGCAGTCATTACTTTTAGGGTTGTTTCATTTTATTTATGTTCTTTTATCTTAATTTTGTAACAATCATTTGTATCCTTATGTAATTATTTTATGCACTCATGTCTCATATAGCTATTATATGATAACAATCATTATTAAAAAAATACTTACAATCTGCGCATGTTGTTGGCTAACTTGTGCTTTACAGAAATATCTTTATTTTTATTATATTTATTATTTATTTTTATGAAAAATTACAAAAAAATAATATTCAAAAAATAAAACGCGTAGGGTGGATGGCCAAAGTATGCATTGCAGAAGTCGTGCAGACTAAGCACGACTTGTGCCCTGACAAGTCGTTCTTAGTATGCACGACTTTTGCTAATCCATGTACTAGAGGTTTACTTTTCAACGCAAATCGTTCTTAGGGTGCACGGTTTTCTTAAATCGTTACTGCTAAGCACAATTTATCCTGTTGTATCTCCCTAATTATTTTTTTCTTATTGCATTTGGTTAATTTGATTCACTGTTCATTATATTTAATTAGAAAAGCCCATATTTTCTTTAACTGTCCTTTTTCAAGGGTAGTTTGGTTTGGTTGCATATCAATTTCCTTCAATGTTAGTTTCTTTGCTGATTTTAAGGTATGACGATTTAAAAATGTCTACACAATGATGGTTTATTTGAGGAATTAAGCCCCACAGTCAAACTTTTATTTACTTTGTGGATGAAAAGAAATCAATTGCTTCATAGGGGTGCTTACGTTGACCCATCAAGGAGATAAAATTTTGTTCATCCCTTAGCTGTTTGGCATTCTTGGCCAACGGACACAAGGGCCTTGGCTTCCTTTGAGGATGTGAGTTCACTGTCTTCTCTTGATTCTATCCAATCCTTCAATGGAGGAAAAGGAAGCCTATAGGCACTCTACCTTTTTTGGTTCGAGTTCATCGCTTATTTGGATCTCTAAAATGCCTTTTTCTGTAGTTCTATAGCAAGGGAGAATCTGCATATTTTCACCATCACCATCAAGAAGAAATGGTTCTAAGGGATACATAGCTGGCACGGGTCATAGACTCACAAGATATAGTTTTGAGGGATTAGTAGCAATACTACAACTTTTCAATTTACAAAAATTATCCTCCTTTCCTTTCAATCATGCTAATCTGTTAAACCTTCTACAGTTGTGTCCTATATTAATGGTAGAGGATTAAAATGTTCATTTGATATTTAATAATAAGTGTTCTTGTTCGAAAGAAAAAGTTATGCAAATTTGTTTTTGCTAGTTGCATGTATCCTAGCTTAGTTCATCATGTTGTAGGAGGCTAATCTCTTCTGCTGATTGTTGAATCCAATCTTTATTAATACTCCCTCCATTCTTATTTATAAGACCCTGTTGACTTTTTTTGAGAATCATAAGTAAATCCTAAAAAGTTAATTATATTACTTTAATACATTAAAATTTATCGTTTCTTTTACTTATGAAATACTATATAATGTAACAAAATACAACATATGATATTATTAAGTAATGTAATTAGCTTTCTTAGGATTTTCTTAGGATTTTTCAAAAAAGTCAATAGAGTCTTATAAATAAGAATATAGGGAGTATTTATGTGCAAATTTTTCAAAACTGGACCATACCATCTCAAAATGAATAGGATCGGGATGAAGAAGGGATAAAATTAAACACCTCTAAAAGTGTGCAAATTTCTGGTTAGCTCCTAATAGTTTTGTAACTAGAGATAGGAAAATACGCAGATAAGATCTTATGAGCCTGGTGCTCAATGCATTCAAGCCTAACACAGCTGCCTCATAAAGCCCACTTTCTTAAAGTAACCCTATTTATAAAGTTTAATCCCCGGGCTTCACGCCCTTTTGACAAAATTTTACTATCTCATTAACGCTTTACAAGAAAAAGAATTAAAAGTTGAGTAAAACAATATAATATTGTCAAATATATGTAACATAAGCAAAATGCATATAGTGTAGTGATTTTAGGTAAATCTTGAAAATAACAAAAAATGTTAAAGATTTTAAAAAGTAGAGCAACAAGTTGTTAGTACTATATTAATAAAGAAAAAGAAACAAACTTTGTTTTATTTTTAAAAAAGAGAAGGAACAAAGGTGAAGAAGATAAGGGCTTTTTTAATTAAATATAACGAACAGTGAATCAAATTAACTAAATGCAATAAGAAAAAAAATAATTAGGGAGATACAACAAGATAAATTGCGCTTAGCAGTAATGATTTAAGAAAACTGTGTACCCTAAGAACGATTTGCGTTGAAAAGTAAACCTCTGGTACATGGATTAGCAGAAGTCGTGCATACTAAGAACGACTTGTGCCCTAACATGTCAGGGCACAAGTTGTGCTTAGTCTGCATGACTTTTGTAATGCAGAAGTTGTGCATGCTAAGCACGACTTTTGCAGTGCAGACTTTGGCCATCCATCCTACGTGTTTTATTTTGTGAATACTATTTTTTGTAATTTTCATAAAAATAAATAATAAATATAATAAAAATAAAGATATTTTCGTAAAGCACAAGTCAGCAAACAACATGTGCAGATTGTAAGTATTTATTAATAATGATTGTTATCATATAATAGTTGTATGAGACATGAGTGCATAAAATAATTGCATAAGGATACAACTAATTATTACAAATGAGAATAAAAGAACATAAATAAAATGAAACAACCCTAAATGTAATGATTGCCCGTGCCACACCGAGTTCTTGTGTGTGGTCATTGTGGCCGTTGTTGTTGCTGTTGTTGTTGTGTTGCATCAACTTGTTTAGATTGAATCGGTTCAGTTGTCTGTATAGTTGATGATGATACATTTAGATAAAAAATCCACGACAATGTATTTAGACTAATGGATATTTTTAAGTGTGACAAAGAATGGATCTGATGGCCCTCCACGGTCAAAAGTTGAAGGAGTGTTGTATGCAGCCGAGAATAATGTATAGTCATCAAGTGAAGATAAGAACGGCTGCGATTGCTGTGGACAAGGTGGGGCAGAAGGGGGACAAGTAGCCGCGATGCCGCTTGCTTGGCCTTCCATGAGGAATGTGTGGCTGAGGCAACTCACTTGCTGAAGGAGCAGGTTCAGGAGTAACGTTAAATCGCTGCTCTCTTAGTGCAAGCAGAATGTTGCATTGATCTTCAGCAACTTGATCGCGATATTCAATATAGGTCGAATTGGGGCATATGTCACGCTCATTGACTGATAACCTATATAGCCACTCTGCTATGTCCACCTGAGATAAATAATAACACACAGGGTTATAATACAATCATTGTGAAGGAAAAATCTTGTATTAATGATAAGGAAAAGAAGAATTAACCGCGCAACCAGTGTCGCCAGTAGTTGGTTGAATCCATTGTCTTGTATGTTGCCGGTACCATCTCATATACTCAAAATTCCTTTGAAGATTATTGTGTGCCACTGGAGAAAAAGCAATAGCATGTGACCAACGATGCCATGCACTAATGTAGTTTGCGTGATAGTTCACCTAGTATGTCTCCGTTCTGCTCCGTAGTTCCAGTAAGTGAACATTCTAAAGGCAAACATATGGGTGTGGAATTGGTTGTTGCCTACTAAACTGGCGTAGCACACGATCTAGATCATGTCATTCTACAATATTGAAACATATCAAAGGTACAGAGGCAAGCCATATTTTTTATGTCTGTGTGCAATAATCTAGAATCAACTGTTGAGCCTCAACAAGTTGGTATGGCTGCCAAATGATCTCATCATCCCGTAGTTAGTTGAAGAAACCCCTGTATTAGATCAAAGTCTATTCAACTAGATGAGAATTGTGTCTCACACGTTGCTACCTAAAATTAGAGAAAGTAACATTATATTTTGTATAAATTTAAGTATATAAATGCGAATGAGACCTTTCGTAGGTGAAGTTTACAATACCTGAATCCCAACGGAGGTAACCGATTATATATATGTGCTTGCGGGTCTGGATATAGAGGCCGTTGTGGTGTTATCATAGGGAAGCGATCCCAGGCCCACATATGTATTAACGACAAGCATCCTCTAATATTTAACTTTGCAGGGTTAGTAGCATTACACAGCTTCTTGTAAAGGTTAGCCAAGGCCGCCGATCCCCAACTGTATCCTCCAGCGTCCTCAAAATCGATGGAGTGAAAGGTAAATTAAGTATACAAGATTTCCTGATCTATCTAGCATAAAGAATCTGCCTATCAACCTAAGTATATAGGCACGCGTAAATTGTCGTACCTATTCATCAGTGGCATCTATTGGTAGATCCTGGAAGTGCTCTTCTAACTAACTCAGTTTTAGTTGTTAGCCATGTAGTTTATAGACAGGTGGTCTAATTCCTAACAGCAACTCGCAGAGAGTAAACCAATTTAGATCGGTATTCCTAATAACATTGAGCCTTACACAAGGAAAACCCAATTGTATGGATACATCCTGTAGTGTTATGGTAAACTCTCCACGGGGGTGTGAAAGGTATGCGTTTTAGGGCGCTACTGTTCAACTAGGGCGAAGACTAAACTTCGATCGTAATCGAATGGCACTAGTCGTGCAGCTCTGTAAAAGCCTGCTTGTCTTAGGTACTCAATAATTTGAGGTGGCGGGGCAATCATTCGAGTGGTACGCATGACGCGCTGAGTCTGTAGAATCCTGTTTAGCTGCAATTAACAAGTGCAAAGAGTCAGTAACATTTGTTAGTAATGAACAGTTGTAGTCAAGTCATCATACTCATATTGTCATTCCATACACGTTCAGAAATATGCTGGCCTTGCAGGTACAGCAAGGACGGATCTTCTGACCCAAGATTAATGGGGCTTCGTTGATGGTGTGCCATTCTATAACATACATGCATGGGTTAATGGAAAAAATATACACGTAGTAGCTAAGCAATTTTAAAGCATGATCACAAAATAGTTGGACATAATATAGAGAATTTTAAAGCAAAGATAAAATGATGTAGAAGATAATATTGTCATTATAGTATAAACTGTTTGAAAGCCAAATACATTATTTATTGTAACGCGTTCGAGCTTTGCAGATAAGTACAATGATTATGACCATTTTCTTGACATAGGCCACATCT
>JBAGKO010014132.1:0-11441 GCA_037177275.1 Acacia concinna | reverse complement strand
ATCTGAACGGTCCAGATCTCATCACAGTGATGAGAAATCAGTTACTCATCACTGTGATGAGCACTGAATGGGGACCCCCACTGATACAAAACGGTGTTGTTTGATTTACAAAAAAAACTTGGGCAACATTTTTTTCCCATTCCAGTTATGTGTTAGCGTCCACTACAACGGGGAATTCCTAATTTTAATTCCAAAAAACTTTGTAGGTTGATCCCAATTTTGTTTCCAACACCAAATCCAGAAATTCTTCTTCAATATCTAAAAAACTTTGCAGTCTGCGTGTGTGTTGACAGAGATCCTTGGGGAGATTTTTATTTTAGTCGCGTCTTGTTCTTCATCGGTTATTTATCTCTATTTTTTCATTTGTTTGCATTAAACCCTTTCCAATAACTTCCGTCATGCCAGTTCCTCTAGCAGTGGGTATGGAGAATAGAACCTCACCTTACCTACCTCTCCATATGAGGTTGCACATTTGGGTGATAATGGGTGACCGTGAACGGGACGATAGGGGGTGACGGGTGACGGTGATAATGAGTCACATATGAAGAGATGCTCAACTCCACGAATAGGACGTCTCTTTTCCGATGAAGACTTGAAGAGGACAATGTGTGAAGACAAGGAACAAGAACAGAAATAAGAGCCGCACCACAATGAATTAGCGATGAAAAATAGATGCTGCCTAACTTCTTTTTTTTTTTTAAAATAAAATGGGTTAAAGTGTAAATCTAACAACAAAGTTCTAGCAAAGGGCGTCTAGCACAATAAGATTTACTTTAGTGCAAAAATATACATAATTTTTTTTTAAAGGGGCAAAAACTTTACACCAATTATCTATTCATAACTGTCATTACTCCTTTTTTTATTGTGGGATCTATGTGTTTTCTACCTCATTTCATCTTTTATAGTCCACCGTCTCTTAGGTACCATGAGCTCATTTGATCTGGAGATCTAGATTTAATTTTATTTATATGAATATTTTTAAATAAAGAAATCATTTTTTAGAAAAAAATGTTAGTTAAGAGATTATCTTTATTTTATATTGTTTACCTCTTAAATTTTTTTAAAATAAAACAAAAAGTAAAAAAAATAAAAGTGGACCTTACAGATCTCATCTGGACGAGCTCCACCTGCCTTATAGTTGATTCCTCTCTTTCCACATAGCAACATTCTTTAGTTCATCTCCTCTCCTTCCTCCCGTAGGTCAGTGTCTCCATGGCTCAACAAATTCAGAGTAAATGACTAGAGACCACTCAAACATATTGTTAAGAAATATAATACATTAGGAAATAAAATGTTCTTTAATCAGTAAGAGTAGATTGATTAGTGATTGTTTGTGTATATTAGAAAATATTATACGTCATTTAATTTTACGCGTCAAAGTTTCTTATATATAAGCACCATTTTTATACATGAATAGACAAGGAATTCAACATTATCTTCCTTATTGGGTTATTATTTTCTCATGGTATCAGATCCTTAAGTTTTCTATTTGTGTTCTTCTATCCGTTTAAGAAACTTCATCTTCATTTGTTGTCAGCGACCATTTCTCTTATCTGTTAAGTCTAAATCTCTCTTGTCGAAGCTCAGTTTGCTACACGTGCTATATTATTGGATTCCTCAAGTTGAGACAAGTTGAACGCCATTGATGATGTCTCATTTCACCTCCACACACACCTTCACGCGCTATTAAAAGGCTGTTGTGCTGCGACAATTGACTTTTCATGCGTCAATTTTGATTGGCGCATTTGACCTCTACAGGTGGTGTTTTCCTGTGATCTCAATGTTATTGTATTTGTCTCGATGTTCTCTACATTTATCAGATGTTTTTGTTATCTAATTTTGTTGTTTTGTGAGCCTGGTTCTGTTGTTTCTACTCAGTTTTTGTTGGTTATGTTGTGTTAGGTTCTTTTGTTTTTTTATAACAGCATTTTGTGGGTTTTTCTAGTCTCAGTATTGTTGTTGTATGTGTTTGGAAGTGTTCTTTGCTTTTGTTTGGAGGTATTTAGCTTTGTTTTGTCTTTTCATAATTTTCTTTGTATTGCTGTATGCTATTTGGTTGTAATGGTTGAGTTGAAATCCATTATCACTATTGAGATCCTTCCAATGACTTCCAAACTTACTAAATCAAGGTTGACTTGGACCAATTATCATAATTGGAACAAAATTGTATGGTTGTATATGACAACTAGTGAGAAGGACAGATATTTAACTACAAATTCACCATCTGGTGATGATGACAAGAGTATGGTATTGAAAAGAACATATGCTCGATTGTGTTTTTAGATTCAAAACTCTATTGAGCCTAAGGTTTTGGCTTCTGTTAGTTACCACAACACGGTAAAATGAATTATGAGCTATCTTGATTCATGTTCTCCAAAAAAGGCAACACAACCCGAATCCATGAAGTTTGCAAATGATTCTATCAAACCTAACAATAGGGTCTTCCTCTAAAAGATCACTCCTTAGAATACAACAATTGTATGAGGAGATGAAAGTACATATGTCTCATACGACAGACCTTTAGACAAGAATAAAGAATATGGAACATCAGAAAATTTTTAGCTTTATGTAGTCTCTTAGTCCCTCCTTATAGGAACTTAATGATAGTGATCTGGCTAATCGCGATCCTTTTGAGCAATGGAACAATGTCCCCAGACCTGGGAGTAACTCTTCGAACATGAATTTGAGCCATATTATCTACAATTATTGTCATGAGTTAAGCAACATCAAACATAATTGTTGTAGGCTGCAAAACAAGAAGCAATGTGATTAGCAGCGTGGTCGTGGTAGTTATGCTCATGTGGTTTTTATAATGATACTAATCAATTTGATCCTCTATCCACAAATACAAATGCCCTTATTGCAGGTAATCATCCCTCAGGTTTTGCTACTTCTTCCTCAAAGTGGATCACCAATTATGGTGCTATTAGTCACATGACAGATAACCATTGTTTATTCTCTTCATAAGCACCGTACGCCAATCCATCATCCATATTTGTAGCCAACGGTTATCCTACCTGTGTCATTGGATCAGGCGCTGTTAAACCAACACCATCCATTTCATTTTTATTTGTGCTTAATGTCCGTGACCTTACGTATAATCTCCTTTCACCTAGTAAACTTGCTCACCATTTAAATTGCTTTATCTCACTTTTCCTGACCATTGTTTGATTTAAGATCTTACTACGAATTGAATTATTGGTAGGCGTTATAAATCTAACGGCCACTATTTTCTTGATGATTAGGTGCTGCATTCAGTTACTTACTCTTTGTGGATTGTGTAATATCCTCAAATTTATCTAATATATATATATTGTGGAATAGTACTTAGAAAAGTGTGTGTAATAAGGTGTATACGAAATTGTAAGAGAAAATGATGTACAGAAGATAAATGAGTGGAATAGTGCATAAAATAATGTGTGTAATAAGGAAAGAGAAAATGATGTACAAAATATAAATGTGCAATAAGGGAGTAAAAGGTGTGTGTAGGAAGTGAAAGTGACGAATGGGAAAGAGAGAAAATTAATTGAGGATGAACATATAGGAATAGTAAACATGCAGAAGTATAGGAAAGAAAGAGAGAGGAAAAGAAAGAAGACAGAGAAGAGATAATGATGTGACACACAATTGATAAGGAATAGATAAACCAATACTTTAAAAGTCGGATCGGACGTTGAGCTGGAAATACTAACAGGTCAAGGTCTAACCGGTCTTATCGGTTAGATCGTTCGGTCCAACTATGATATATAATTTTTATATAAAAATAGTATTATATTCATATGTAATAATATATGTACAAAAAATATCAAATTATTTAATAACTTAATTTCATGATTTGAGGCTCTAGTAGTACTTAACAAAAAATTAATTTAAATTAAAAAACTTTATCATTTTTAATAACTGAAACTATATTTATGATCTACTAGATATTTAACTTACTTTATAATTTTATTTTAATTAATATATATATATATATAATGAAGTGCATACATTTTAAGAATTATACACAGAGGTACATAATATGTCATATAAATTTAATTTCCCTCCCTTTCATAGTTTCATGCTTGCGTGTATCATTCTTTTGTAAGAAAGTCAAATATACTATTTATTAGTAAAAAAAAAAAAAGCAAAGTCAAAAAGAAAAAAAAAAGAAAATGTTAAAATTAGTACCAACTTCTCTAACAAATTTACATTGATATGACATAAGGACCAACTTCATAAGCAACTAAGCATAGGGAACCGGAAAAAGCAAAGGCCATTAAATAAATTGTTTTAATAAAAAAACTAAACTGTCAACATGCATTGAAATCGAAGGCCTTTTTTCCTTCTTGCCTCTGAGAACGCTCACTAATCTCTTCTTCCCTTTTGAACATCCAATAAACTTGTCCAAAGCCTCCAAGTTGTTTCGGATCAAGGTAAAATGGCAAAAATCAAAAGGCCATGGAAGAAGGCAGGCTCTTTATTTTTGTTAATCTTATGTATGATTTTAGTCATTTTTTATAAATAAACTCCATTTGGTTTGATATTCTCTTCTTCCTCCCTCTGCTCCTCTTACTACTCAAGATTTCTCTGTCTGGTCGTGGTTTTCAATCCACACATTCAGTTTTTATTTATCCACTCCGGTTCTCTGGTTTTTTTGGGCTTCCGGTCGAAACCCTGGCTTTGGATGGCTAAAAACTACTAAAGTGGCCAAATGCTTGGAGATGGACTGCTTACTTCTCCGGGCGAAAGTCGGACCGGCCGGTCTGGTCTGGGCTTGTAAACATTGAGATAAACATATGATAAAAAAAGGTGGGGTAAGAAGGCGGTAAAAAAATAGTATAAAACAATAATAAATAAAAAGGGATACAAATGCCAAATCTTATTGAGGTTGTTAGCACATAATGTCTATAAAATTTGTACTCCCACTTTCCAAAAATCACACCCTTCATACGAAAAGTCGAAATAGGATTAATATTTTCTCTTTACCTTGTTTTATTTAATAGTTTCTCTCTATTACTAATACTTTTGAGTTTAAGAAATATGTCAGATATGACTGCTTTGTGGAGATCTGTGTGCCACCCATTATAGTCATGTGATTATTATACTATGTGATTATTTGTGGATCTACACTATAGGGCACTCTAGCCTATTTGAGTGGTGAAAATTCTTAGATGTTTAGAAAAATGCTTATTCTTCTATACCTAGATATTTTTCTCACTTTATGATAATTTTTATTAATATTCTAGTTTTCCCTCTTACTATAAAATGTTCATAATAGGGTAAAAATGATTTTCTGCTTATTAGTGGTTGGGCATTATTAGTTTAAATATGAATATTATTACTCACTTTTATTTGTCCGTAATGCATAGATGACGATTATTGAAATTCTGGTAAGCATTGATTGAATGCAAGCAAGAGACTTCCAAATTATTCACAGTATCTACATTTTTACTAACAATCCCGTTAGTCCCCTACCTCCAACACCTATGGGCGATCCTTATGCGCCAGTAATCATTTCTCTAGTGAAGTTTTTGTACTCAATTTATGGGAACATCCCCTTTGAACTATTTGACTTAGATGACCTCTTTGTTATGAAGATCCTACCTTATAGTTGGAGTGTAGAAGTACTTAAATAAATACATATAAATAAAAGTGCTTAGCTTTATTTTCCTAGTAGTGTGAGCTTTTCCTAATAGTATGTTATGTTTTAGGAGACATATCTTCTTAGCTTGTAAAATATTGACATATATGAAATTAATGCTATTGTAGTTTGGATTATAAGTACTTTTAGAGAAATTGTAGTATCTCTAAATATTAAACGAATCGGCATAATTATATATATATATATATATTTAATGAAATGAAATTAGGGGTTTACAAATCGTCTCCATTTGATGTCCATTGTCATTTAGGTCATTTATCTCTTTCATCTTTAAAAAAAGGGTTAAGGGGCAGATTTGGCAAAGAACTATTTCGTCAGAGACGCCCAACACAATTAACTATTTTGGGGTGTAAAAATAGCAATGGACAATTTTTTTTAGGGCAAAAATGGCAAGACCGTTAAATACATTTAACGGCCGTTAAGTGTGAGTCCCACTGCCTATTATTTTAATATGTTTTTAAAAGGTTAAGGTGTAAATTTAGCAACGAATTATTTTTTGGGAGGCACCAAAGATAATTTTTTTCGTAAGAGCATTTAAACAAATATGAGCATTTATATAAGAGCATTTATATTAACATTTAATTGATTCTTTTTATAAAATCATTTAGAAGATAAATTTGAACATTTACATTATAACTAAAGGGATTTAAAAGAATGAAGGAAGTTAAAATTTTTTGGACATTCACATATTTATCTTGTAAATTACCATATTTATCTTTTAATTGACAAAACTTGATTTTATTTTGACCAAAAGGGTAACATAAAAAATTTTGTTACAAGGCAAATATATTAAAGACCAAAAGTATTTAAATCCTTGATTTTTTTTAAATCCCTTTATTTGTTTTATAAATATCTATATATATTTGTCTTCTAAATCTCAGAATATATCTATATATGTTTTGTGAATATGTATATATATTTCTTTTACATCCCTCGATATCTATATTTATTTTGTAAATATCTATAAGTCATTTAAGTCCCTGAATATCTATGTTTATTTTAAAGAGATTTACATAATTTTTTTCATTAACATGATTTTCTTGTAAAAAAAATTATTGCACCATTTTGATCAAAATAAAATCAAGTTTTGTCAATGGAAAAATAAATATACGAATATCTAAAAAATTTTAACTTCCTAATTTCTTTTAAATCCCTTTAGTTATAATGTAAACGATCATATTTATCTTATAAATGATCTTATAAAAAGAATAAAATAAAGCATTAATATAAATGCTCATATATAAATACTCATATTTTCCTAAATGATCTTACGAAAATAATTGTCTTTGGTGCCCCAAAAAAATAGTTCATTGCTAAATTTGCACTTTAAACTTTTAAAAATATATTAAAATAATAGGTAGTGGGACCACACTTAACGGCTGTTAAGTGTATTTAACGGTATTGCCATTTTTGCCCCAAAAAAATTATTCATTGCTATTTTTACACCCCAAAATAGTTAATTGTGTTGGACGCCCTTGGCAAAATAGTTATTTGCTAAATTTGCCCCTTAACACTTAAAAAAATGATGTATCCTCATTTTTCTTTTGTGTCAACTTTAGATTGTGAGTCATGTTAGCTTGCCAAACATCATCGTGTTCATTTGGCATCTAGAGTCAATAAGCAGGCTACGTCCCCTTTCGAGTTAGTCCATTATGATGTTTGGATCCTTGTCCCATTTTGTCTAAAACTAGTTTTTGATATTTTGTCTTTTGTTGATGATCACTCTTGAACAATATGACTTTATTTTATAAAACATCGTTATGAATTGCTCTCTTTGTGCTTAGATTGAAACTTAATTTGGCACTCCTATGAAAATATTACATAGTAATAACACAAGTATATTTTTTTCTACTTGATTTATAGCGTATATGCAAAAACAAGACATAATTCATCAATCCTCTTGTGTCGATATACCAGCTTAAAATAGTGTAGCAGGAAGAAAGAATAGGCACCTGTTAGAAATTGTCTATGCTCTTATGTTTCATACTAAACTTCCTGCACCCTTTAGGGCCAATATAGGCTATCTATTTTCTTATTGATCAAATGCCTTCTCCTGTTCTTAGTGGTGATAATTTGTATTCCATTTTGTTTACTACCACAAAATTGTTTCCCATGTCCATTTAGGCCAAAACCTTTGGTTGTTTTCGTTTTGTTTGAGATGTTCGTCTAGGTCTCACTGAACTTGATCAAAAATCCTTAAAATGTGTTTTTCTTGGTTACTCTCGAGTTCATAAAGGTTATCGATGTTATTCCCCTGATCTGCAGTATTACATTGTGTTCACTAATGTCACATTGCATGAGTCCGCTCCATTTTTTCTGTCTTCTGATTCCTCCATGTCTTCTGTTAGTGTCAGTGATCTTGATGAGTTATTGATATACAGAGTCTCAGTCAAACCATTGTAAGCACTTATCACATAATTAGATGAGATTGAAAGTCATGATGATGCTAGCAGTTGTATTCCAACAATAACTGTTTCGTCATCAAACCCTGTCCAAGACTTACCTACCCGTTAGGCTTCGTTTGGTACGAGGTAATGAATTTTGATAGATTGGGATAAGGATTGGGACTAGGATTGAGATTGCGCTTAGGAGAGGAAGATGGGTTGAAGTTTAAAATAACGTTTGCTGTATAATAATAATGGGAGGTACTACTTAAATTAATTTTATTTTATAATTAATAATAAATTTTAAAAAGTAAAATGGTAAATGTGTGCCAGCTTAAAAATCAAAGGTTGGGAAATCAGTCACAAGTAAAACCACATAATTAATCTCCTTAATAAATCTGGTTTTAAATATGTGATTTCTTCAATTAAATATGAGAGATATTGTGTGAAAGTTATTGTGTTAGGTTGAAATTAGGAAGGTTATTTTTGTTCAAAAAATATTTTAACCAAGGATACTCTTGTCTTATAATTTTATAATCCCACGATTGAAAACTCAATACCAGGGGGAGATGGTTTTAGACCAATCTCACATCTGTGGTAATGTCAATCCCTAGGTATTGTCACTCATTCCCTATCCCTACCCCCTATTACCTCGTACCAAATGGAGCCTTACATTAGCATTAATGCATGTTCCTAAAGATCTTATAGATTCTTCTGATACTACTACCTTAGATATTCTAGATACTTCTGATGCCTCTAATGATTTGCTTATTACTCTCCGAAAAGGTAGACACTCTCATTGTCTTCCTCAAATATATGCCAATTACACCTATCCTATTTATGCCTTTGTTTCTTATCAAAACTTGTATCTCACTTCCTATTTCTCTTTTGCTACCCTTGATTCCATTCCCATACCTACCTCTGTCCACCGTGTCTTAGCCCATCCTAGTTGCATGCTGAAATAGAAGAAGAGATGGTGGCCCTACATGATGTCGGTACTTGGACTCTAGTTGATTTAGCTTCTGGGAAGAAGGCTATTGTTTGCAAATGGGCATTTAATGTTAAGAATAAAGCATATGGTTCTGTTGAATGTTTGAAAGCTTGATTGATTACTAAAGAATATGCTTGGAGTTAATTACAGTGAGACTTTTCTCCCGTTGCAAAATTGACATTTGTTCAACTTTTTATATCTTTAGTTGCCATTTTTGGATGGGATATCCGTCAATTGGATGTTAAGAATGCTTTTCTTAATGGTGATCTTTTTGAAAAAGTCTATATAAGACTTGCTTAGGGGGAGAATGGGAAGGTGCACTTCCTCCAGAAATTACTATATGAGTTGAAGCAAAATCCTCAAGTTTGGTTTGATAGATTTTGCACTATTGTCAAGAAATTTGGATTGGATCAAAGTAGGTGTGATCATTTTGTGTTCTATCAGCAGTTAGAAGCTGGAATGATACTTTTGGTTGTATATGTTAATGATATTGTGATAACTAGCAACAATATCTTAGGTATTTCAAAACTTAGACCTTTCTTAATTCTCACTTATAGACAAAAGATTTAGGATCATTGAAGTATTTTCTTAGGATTAAGCTTATGAGAAGCAATAAAGGTGTCTTCTTGACTCAGCGCAAGTATTTTCTTGATCTTTTGATTGAAATTGAGAAACTTAGAGCAGCACCAAATAGTATTCCCATGGTTCTGAATCCATTTCTGGAACTAAACAAGAGCATATTTGATGAACTCCCTAAATATTTGAAGAAAAGGGTTAATCCAGAGAAACTCAAGCCATTTGCCAATCCTGAAAGATATCACCGGTTGAATGAGAAATTAAATTATTTGACAGTGACTTGTCCTGATATAACTTTCACACATAATGTTCTTAGCCAATTTATGGAATCTCCAACAAATGCACAGTGGGAAGCATTACAGCATGTCTTGCATTATTTGAAGGGTTCCTCGGGATGTGGCATACTTTACACTAACTATGGACATACCAAAATAGAGTGTTTATGTGATACAGATCATGCAAGTTCAAAGGCTACTAGAAGATCTACTACATGATATTATGTGTTTGTAGAAGGTAATTCGTATCTTGGAAAGGTAAGAAGTAAGGCACGATATTAAAATAAGTGTAAAAGCATAGTACGGAGCCATGTCATAGTCAACATAGGAAAATATATGGGTTTCTCAACTAATACAAAAAGTTGGTATTATTACACCATTGCTCGCAAAGTTATGGTGTGATAATAAAGCAACTTTATACATCGTTTCGAATTCCATGTTCCATGAGCGTACAAAGCATATTACAATCAATTGTCAGTTTGTCACTTTATTTGTAGCATGATCAAAGAGAATCTCATTACTAGAGGGCATGTGCGATCTAGTAACCAACTATGTGCTCTCTTGACAAAAGCTCTGAGTGGAACACGAATTGAATACCTTTTGTTGCAAGTTAGGTATGATTGACATATATGCTCCAATTTGAAGGAGAATGTTAGGAAATATAATATGTTAAAAAATGTAATATTCTTTAATTAATAGGAGAATATTAATTAGTGATTTATGCGTCTGTATATATTAAGAAATATTGCTTGTCATTTAATTTAACGCACCAAAGTTTCATGTATATTAATATAAGCACCATTCAACATTGTGAGATTTGAGCATCAATTTTAAAAAGCTTGATTTTTTATTGCTTCTTGGAATTACCGACCAGAAATTTGTAGTTGAATCAACTCATCATCTTGATAGATCTTTATTCTCGAAATCACAACCACAAGTCACAAATTCAAGCGTAAATAAAAACAGAAAAAAAAAGACATACATACTAAAGTTTGCATATATGTCTGCTTTACTCTCATAAAAAAATAATAAATGTTCACTTCTAAGTCTACATTTGATCACTTACAAGCGCAATCGGATTGCTATTTCCCCAAAACATACAACCTCATTTCCTCCTAAACTTCCTAAGGCCTTTTGTCTTTCAACGTTATTTCCCGTAGAAATACCCCGATCAGCAAGACATTGTACAAGTGTTTTTTTTGGGGATAGAAGGAGCTACAAGTATAAACAGTTCGAGTCGCGCCTAAAGGCATTGTCCTTAGGAGATATTCCACAACCCCCTTAGTAAGTTAGGAAGCGGCATTCCCCAGGATAAAACGAACTCTTCCTACATAAAGTAGGGTGCCAAAACTACGGGAAGATAACTGTGTAACTCATAAGAAACAGAGAGGAGAGGAAATCAGGGTAGAGGTTAGGGTAGAGCTAACCTCAGAGCCCTCTCAACTTCCTCCTCACATTGTCTTTTATAGGCAAAAATTCATATGGCCGTTGAGAAGTAATAATGACCATTAACGATAGTTTAATGACAATTAAAATGACAGTTACAAAATTCAAATTAATTATAATTAAAT
>JBAGKO010014121.1:0-11445 GCA_037177275.1 Acacia concinna | reverse complement strand
GTTAAGCATATGTAGAAGTAGTGCCAAGCAATAGGTCAAACAATCAATTTACATAGCTTAATTACCACATTGAAACCCGAATCTATCGACTAAGTTCGCCTGTACTTAGCGTCATCAGCTAATATTAAAGGACAAGAAGCCAGGGGAGAGGATGAGAAAGTCAAACAAAATTTCACCTTCCAAGAAGTCACAATTTCAGTTGCTCAAACTCCACGAACAATACGGCTCTCCCAGATGAAGATGCACACATTACCAGTTCGAACCGCAAAAGAAGACGGGAGAGGGCATTAACCTAAAACATACTAATAGTGGCCGGTGAGTGAGAAACCAAGCCAGTGACAAGAAGTTGGAAGTAGGGATGCAAGGGAGCGGCGACTTTTGTAGACGGTCGCGGCACAGAGCGAGAACACGGAGAGTGAGGGTGAACGTCTGGGTACAGAGGAAGCAAAGCACAGAACCCTAATCACATCGCCATATGCTCGTTTTTGCATTAGAAAGTTAGTGGCAAAATTGTCTTTTCACCTTTGTAAATAATTGCATCCAAGTCCCTTGAGACCTCAATACAATTAGGTTATTTTATGGGACTTAGTTGCAATTAATTCCACTAATTATGACCTATCTACAATTTTCTCTTAATTAAACTCAACTTTCCAATATTCGTACCTTATTAAAATATGTGTAGAAATAAAATTTATTATACAAAAGTGCTAGTGCGCCGCGGGGTACCGGAGATGCTACTACCGAATGATTTGAAAGGTGCGAATTTTCCATTTACTCCTTACTTCCTTTATTTTCTTTTTTCAGTTTTAAATACGATCGAGTTTTTTTTTTGTGGTAAATTCTAGTAAAGTATAATTCAAATTTAAAAAAAATACTTAATGGGGATATTGGAAATCCTACGTCAAAATTATTGTAGAAATCTGGATCTCAATATTTCATCAAATGGCCAAATTGTTTTTTTTGGCCTATCTCTTTATTCTTTCTAAATAACTAAATCTATGAAATTTGTTAACTAAGATACTGATGTCATTATCATAATTTTAAAACCTGGACCGGACCAAATGATCTAGGTTGGTCACTAACTCGGGTGAACCAGTCAAACCGGTGTCAACCTGGATTGGTTGTTGGGTTGACTTAGTTTGTTTTTTAAATTTTTTAAATTTTTATTTATTTTATGTGGTAGATAGAAATATTAGTCAAAATTAATAATAGTTTTTGTCTTAATGATTAAAGAATTGTAAATAAGAATATTTTGTTATTATCTATCTACTTTTATTAATTTGTTAAAATAAGATTTGGAATAGAGAGAGAGAATGCCTTTATTAAAGTTCCACTATCTCTCTCTCTCTCTACCTCCTCTCTTCTCTTCTTGAAAAAGATAATATTTAGAAAAAAATTACACTGAAGTCCTAAGTAAGAGAATATACATCAAAGAGGTCCCAATATAAGAAAATATTATTGTCAAGTCCCTAGGATACAAAAATTATTACTGCCAAGTCCTCATTAATAACTCCAGAGTTATTAATGGCGCCCATGGGGTTGTTAATAACAATCCTATTAATAACCCCAGGGTTGTTATTAACAACCCCAGGGTCGCCATTAACAACTTTAGGACTTGACAGTAATTAATTTCTATCTTAGGACCTCTTTGACGTATATTCCCTTACTCGGGACCTCAATGTAATTTTCCCTAATTTTTATGGTCAACATAAGCATTGATACATTGGTATTACATAAGGGCAAAATTGGAAAAAAGAATCTAAACATAAGGTTCTTCAAATATCTCTTATATTTTAGGATAGAGTAGGGGTGATAGTTGTCTCTTATATTTTGATATGAAGGGAATATATCAAAGAAAATATAAAGCATGGTTGTGATATGTATATAATTATTATTATTATTTATTCAGGTGTTGAATTGATTTGGGATAATATGACATTATCATGAGAATTTAAGTTTATTTTTTATTCACATCGATCTGGCACTGGGTTGACTCTGGGCTAACTCCAGTCTGACCCACTGACCCTTAACTTAACCGGTTCAATGTTCAGTCTGTATTTCAAAAGTTTGGTTATTATTGTCATTTGAAATATGTGCTCTCAAAATTAAATTTAAAAAAAGTGTTGATTTTTAGAATATAAAATTATAAAATATATTATTAAAATTATTAATATAAATTCTCATGCGCCATCACCTTCACAACTTTATCTCTCTCCAGACTCTCCTCTCCCTCATCTTCTTCAACCCGTCCATGTCTCTCCTCTCCCTCATCTCACACTTTTACTTCTACCCTCACCCGCGCAAGTAAATCACAGACGAATTTCAAGCGGAAGATAGCCCAGGACTTCATTATACATCCTCAACAAAAATCAATTTCTTAATTCTTATGTTATTACTAAAATAGCCTAGCACCCCTGTCTGTGTCTATCATATTATTAATCATCGCACTCTCTCTCTCTCTACATCTTCTTCCTCCCCGCCCTTGTGTATATATATGTGCGCAATGCCACCTCCTGCAACTATCCCTCTATACATGTTCTTTAATTATATTCATCTCTATCCTTTTACGTTCCTGCTATTCATCAGCCATGCTTGTTCCCTCTTCAAATTCAATGATGAGAACCAAGAAAACAATTGCCTTGGGAATTCCGACTGTGGACTTTTCCATGGAGAGGTACCAAAGTTGTCTGAATCGGTGGTGAAGGCCTGTGAGCAATATGGTTTCTTCAAGGCGGTGAACCACGGCGTGCCTAAGGAGGTCATTTTCAGATTGGAAAGCGAAGAAATTGAATTCTTTTCCAAATCCACTCGAGTCTCCAGAGAAGCGACGGGCCGGTCCGGCCGTACCGTTTGGTTATGGCTGTAGAAACATAGGCCCCAATGGCGACATGGGTGACCTCGAGGATCTTCTTCTTCACACAAATCCTCTCTCCGATATTTGCTTCCGGTGCCGTCAAGCTGATCATTGAAGCCGCAACTGTAGCTAATTTTTTTTTTACTAGAATTCATGGGTTTTCCTTTCGTTCTTTCCTAAATTTTTTATTTCTTATCTCTCTCTCTCTCTTGTGATAGTTGTGTTTTTCATTGTGTGCATGTGCTTGTTAACTCATTGTTGGTGTGTTCATGAGTGATTAAGTGGTCCCTAGTTGATAACATTTATTTACAGTTCCATTGGGCAGCTGGGATATCTAGCCTCTGGACGGATTTTTTGTACGTGTGGAGGTAGACGTGAAAGTGAGGGATGAGGAAGAGGAGAGGCACACACGGGTTGAAGTCTTGAAGAAGATGGTTTGTGGGAGTTTTGTAACTCTCTCCCGACTTTGGGTATATTTTTACACTCAAAATACATAATTAGATGCCTCTTTTTTAAAACTTTGTTATTATATTTGTTCATTTGTCTTGTTCAATATTTACATCAGCTGTTTACCTTTTTCTAATTTCATTTGTATTTTTATGATTTATCCATTTTTTTTTAGATTTTTTATCAAAACTTTTTTTAGAGATAGAATAAGTTAAATAAATTATTTAATTATGTCATATATTATGTATCATTCATTAAATATCATATCAATTTATAAGTCAGACATATTAATTTGTAGAAAATTAAAATATAAATATTTTAAAGTGATTTTATTAATTTTCCTAATCTCTTTAAAAAAATTAATTGACTCTTATATTTAGAACTGGAAACAATATATTTTATCATCAGTATATCATTATAATTCAATATATTCAGAAATTGCACAAACTCATTTTTATACCGTGGATGGGCTCGTGTGTGTTCATTATAATTGAAAAAACTATAAACATTAAACAACAATGCGGAAGTTATAGGTTAGTGAGCTTAAAAAAAACCCGAATTCTTGAGTAACTTCATTTCGAAATACCATGAAAGACGCCGAGCTGAACTGTGCGGCTTAAAGGCACCAAAAAATAAGAAATACCATGAAAGACATTCAAGAATCTAAAAATTTAGGTTGAGGGGGCACGTTTACTAGTAAAGTTTTGTCCAAGGTGCACGCGTTGGAGAAAACTTTACTAATAAAAATGATAATAAAGATTTTAGGATTATAGGGTAAAAATATTCTAAATTAAAAGCTTTTTCATATGGATAATGGACACTTAAAAGTTTTGGAGAGGATAAATTTACTGTAGAAATTTAAAATGGGAGGCATTCTTGTCTTCTCGTTTAAAATGTTAAAGTGAACTGTTAAAATTGATTGAAGTGCATACATGGCATCTAATACAATCCATACGTATAACAAATTATTTGCCTAGTCACCCTCTCTTTCTCCTCCCTAACACTGGATTTTGGATTTCGACTTTCCTCCCTCTCTTCCCGTTTTTGGTAGAGCCACCATGTCTTCCCTTTCCATGAAAGCTTCTATCTCTCCTCCTCTTCACAAATCCTCTTTCAAGAAAGCATCCATCTATGCTCCTCTGGCTTTTTCCCGAAGATCCCCTCGTTTTGCAACATCGTCGTTTTGCCAATTGTGAGCACAAGACCAGTGGCATTGGTGACGGTGACAGGGACAGCTTGGCCATTTGGTGGAGTTGATCGTGGGCGACGAATAAGTGAAGCTTGTTGATGAAGCTTTTCCTCTTAAACCTCACCATCTCTTCAATCTTGATGGCTAGATTTGAATAAAAGGGTAGGGTTGAGGTGGTGTTGCGTCGATGAATCGATGAAGCTTATTCTTCTTTTACTACTGTTGTTGTGGAAACTCGAAGAA
Organism: Acacia concinna; assembly: GCA_037177275.1. NCBI lineage: Eukaryota > Viridiplantae > Streptophyta > Magnoliopsida > Fabales > Fabaceae > Acacia > Acacia concinna. The sequence goes on along the minus strand of JBAGKO010014121.1, from coordinate 6,712 downwards.
ATCCGAGAATCTTGACTGAAGGATTTTGTGGGTTTCAATAGGATGGGATATTGAACGACTAATTCATCGGTACCTTTTCACTAGTTTTTGGGGGAGTCGAAGAGATTACATAGTTTCTAGAACTTCCGTATTTGGATTATTCAGATCTTGCAGCTTCTTCTCCTTTTCTTCATAAAGGTGTGATTTTTCCTGATAGTTTGTATGTATGTATTCTTCCAACATATTTGCTTATTTGCTGACTGAATTTGCATTCAGTAATCTAATTTATCACAACTAAAAGATAAATAAAAGGGCAAGGGGCATAGAAAGATAATAAACCTTCCCTCTGTTTTTAATCTTAGTGTCCGTCCTTTGATCTTTGTTTTCTGCTAGATTTGGCTTCTTCGCCATTGATGAATTTGTTGATTGAAAATCTTTAAGGGTTTTTTCAGGAGTTTTTAAAGTTGTGTTTGATTTACTGATAATTAAAGGATATGATGTTTTTCATGATTGTTTAATTCTGGGTTAGATAGCATGCTCGACAAAAAAAAAAATTATGGGTTTGGTTGCAAGAGGTAAATTTTTTTGTTTTATTTTCTCCTACTCAAAAATTTTCACGTAAAAAAAAAAAGAGGTAGATGTCATTTAGGCATGTAATCTCAATAAGATAAGATAGATCAACCGTCTATGTTTTTAACGGAAAGATAAAATTATCCTATTTTTAAAATTTTTAAAGTAATTTTACCCCCTAAAAACTTTTAGCTACTCATTTCCTATATGAGAAAACTTTCGAAGTATTTTTACCCTTGACCTAAGATTTTAAAAGGGTGCAAAAGAACAAAATTATTTATTTTATTTAAATTCTATTACTTTTTTTTGAAAAAAAATGGAGCCTGCACTATTGTCCTCTGTCAGAGCATCATACAAGCATTTCAAGGAATCTTCCTCAAAACTCTCTCTCTCATCTTCATTTCAGCGTGTTTGAAATGAAGATTGTAATTGATATTTTTGTAAAAATAAGATTGAGTAATTTAATTTGTCTTCAAAATAAAGATTGCAGAAGTTACTTTGGATGGGAAATGATTGTAAAGGGTATGATTACATATATATGTGTGTGTGTGTGTGGATTATATATATTTAAATATATTGTGATATTTATACTACATTTAGTTTTAATTGGAAGGTCTAGTTGACTCTTTTGACTTCCTTAACCTTTAAAAAAATGGGTCTTATAATTAGGACTGAAAGGAGTTTTATTACATGTAAATATAGTGTGCTATTTATACTACCTTCTGTCTTAATTATAAGACCTAGTTGACTCTTTTGCCTTCCTTGATCTCTAAAAAAAATTAATTGGGTCTTATAATTAGTACAGGAGGGAGTCTTATTACATGTAAATATAGTGTGATATTTATACGACCTTCGATTCTAATTATAAAATCTAATTGACTTTTTTGGCTGCCTTAATCTCTCCATAAAAATCAACTAAGTCTTATAATTAAGAGCAAATAAGATAAAAAATGACAGAATTTTTTCTTAAAAAAATTCCTCATGGAAATTGATACAAAAGCATAAAAAACCATATTTATTACTTTTGATCCAATTGGTCCAATAGGTGTTGTGGAACCCATTAGACAGCCAAACATGGCAAAAAAAATAAAATTAGCAGCAATCGTGCATGGGTAAACGTGAAACGTGCCAATCGCCCTTTGAATCGTCATAACAAACACACGCTTCATCCATGGCTGCTACTCCCCAAACTTCATCAAATCTTTTTGCACGCAACGCGTACACAAAAAAACAAAATAGTTGAGTTGAAGGTAATGGCTAAACGAGTTTATAAGCATACGCCGCCACCTTTTAGCTTGTTTGGAATGAGGGATTTGGAGGAAAAGAGATGAAGAAAAATTTTTATGAATTGAATTTTAAAAAGGGTTAAGGTGCAAATTCACCTTGAAAATATTCGCGTATGAGCGTATTTGCTCTGAAAGATTTTTTGGCTCAATTCCGTCCTACTAGTTTCAAAAGTGGGCAAATTTGCCCTTGCCTTTAGTTGATCGTTAATTTACCAAATATGTTGAGCTGGTAATCCACAGGTTATTTACTATATTTTTGTTAAAGTAAAACTTTATCCTAAAAATTTTAAATCTAACTTTTAAAAAAGATGAATTTTAAATTTGAAATAAATTTTCACCTTAGCAAAAATAAACTAGATGACATGTGAACTGCCAATTTAACATATTTAGTCAACTAATGATCAAAATTAATGGATTTAAAACTTCTAAGACAAATTATCACTTTAACAAAAATAAAGTCAATGACCTGTGGACTGTCAGCTTGACATATTTGGTTAACTAATTGTCAACTGATGGTAGGGGCAAATTTGCCCACTTTTGAAACTTCCATGGCAAAATTGAGCCAAAAAAAAAACTTCTAGGGCAAATACATTGCTATGTAAATACTTCCAGAGTAAATTTACACCTTAACCCTTTTAAAAAAAAAATTAGAGAAGTGGGGTTAAAAGTTTTAAATTATTTTTCATACTTTTTTATGTTACATTTTCTCTTATTAAAATTTTATAACCCTATTTCTTCAATTTTTTTAAATTTAACGCATAAAATTTTTATTTTTCCTTCTTTTCCCTCGTAGCAAACATCCATTTAGATGCTTTGCAGGCCAGAGGTGTGCCATTTCGATTGATGTTGTTTCTCCTTAACATTGACCAGTTCTTTCTTGGGTGGCTAGAGGTTTTGCTTGGGGTATATCCACCTCTTAGTTGATTCATCAAATATTTTTATTTTTTGAATTCCCTTATTTCTATTGTGCCTCCCCATGTTTATTTTGTAAATTTTCTTCTTTGTAAATTCTTTTAAGGACACCGTTTGTCCTTAGCAGGAACATTTTGCGTCCCTAAACTACGACGTCCTTAAATTGAAATTAGGGACGTTGTAAGTCCTTTCCGTGTCCTTTTTTTTTTCAAATTTGATTTATCTTCTTTCTACGTTTCTCATATATGCATCTCTTAAAAAGGGACGTTAAAAGACTCTAAAAATATATGCTAAAAGTTTATTATGTAGTAATGTATGAATGCCCAAAATATTTTTAACTATTGGGGCTCTTTTGAATCTTGTTATTTGTCTTATAAATCCATTTATTTGTCTTGTGATTGCTCTTACTTATCTTGTGAATGGCTAAAATGTTCTTATTAACTCTTTGCTTTCTTTTAAATTCTTTTATTTGTCTTATAAATGTTTACATTAAAAAATTAAAGTAAGAGCATTGTTGCCTTTTTACCAACAATACTTAATTTCATTTTCACCAAGGGGTAAGTGAAATTTTATAACTTTTAGGATTGATTGAAATAAAATTACCTCCATGGGTTAAGTGAAACTTTCCCAATTATTAAACTAGTGAAGTCAAGAGACCATGTGGGTTAAGATTTGCATCACATAAATTAAAAATAAAGAAGAATAAAAGAAAATTAATCTTTTGGTCATTCAATTAGTGGCTTACTTATAAGTTATAACTCTATTCTTTAACCATGGCTTAGTTTAATTCAGTCCATGAACTTTTGACTCGATTATAAACCAGTCCCTAATATTTTAACATTTAATAATTTTAAGGGTTAAGGTGTAAATCCACCCTAAAAATATTTGCAAAGTCTCAATGTCACCATAAAAGTTTTTTTAGTTTCATTGTCATCCTAGAAGTTTTAAAATATAGCAATTTCGCCCTTCAAATAACAGAAGTTAAGTTTGACTGTCAAACTCCATGTTTGACCCATTTTTTGTGACCTGGTTGCTGATTTGGAAAATATGACGTGGCGGCCATAAATGAAAAAAATAATATAAAAATAAAATAGAAAACATCAAAATTTCCCCTTATTTAATAAACAATAAAATTGGCCCTGCCATCAAACTGTCTCTCTCTTCCTTCATCATTAGTGGTCTCTCCTCTCCACCCTTCTTCTCTTAAACATTCTCTCATCGTCACTTGAAAAAAAAAATCACCCCCCTCCCTTCTCTTTTTTCCATCTGGTTTCACCCTTCTTCGTCCCCTACCCCACACACACCCATAGGATAGGCTTACTCACGCTATCATTCTCGTTGCCACTTCCCTTTCTGATGTAGTGACCAATTTTGAGATTCCTTCTCCTCATCTTAGTCCTTCAATAGAAATCACATCTCTTGTTTCCTTCACGGTGCCTCCGTCCTACCTTTGATCACCACTAAGTCTCAATACCCTTCAAAATGCTTGCCTATCTCCTCTCCTCTTTACTCATATGGCTTATCTCTTTTCAAAAAAGGAAAAGAAAAAATAAAAAAAATAATATTATCTCCAACCCAAACACGGTTCGAGAAAGGATGATGATCAAAACCACTTTTATACCTTCCAAAGGTTCAAGGATGTTCTTGATCAGTGGAATCTACGATGAACAGCACAATCCAAATACATCGAAGTAGCTCTTGTTCATCTTCCTCACTCCTTCCTTCTTCCTCTCCTCCTCTTTCATGATTGATTATTCACTCTCCAACCTTGTCTCTATCCTTAATTACATCAAACTAGAATCACTTCAACTTTGGTGGATTCAGAAACTCCTCAAAAACAAAGATTTCATGAAACTGACAATAAAAAGATAGCTGAATTAGTGAGAAAATATATGTGAGTGGCTTTGTGAGAGAGGGAGAGAGATTAAAAAAAGAAGCATTAACTAACATATGTAAACATGGGGGTATAGTGATATAGTGTTTAGTTTTTACAGAAGACTACAAGAGGAGTTAAAGAAATGTTTGCCTGTCGATGTTTATGAAGCAATTTGATATTTGTTTTCCATGCTCATTCTTGAATCAAACTAAGAAAATGATCTTGGTATTTTGTATTTTATTTTTATATAATTTTTTGATTTATGGTCTCTATATCACATTTTTCGAATAAGCAACCAAGTCAACAAAAAATGGGTTAAACATCAAATTTGACAGTCAAATTTAACTTCTATTATCTAAAGGGCAAAATTGATACATTTTAAAACTTCTAGGGTGAAATTGAAATTAAAAAAAAACCTCCAGAGACATATTAAAACTTTGTGAATACTTCCATAGTGGATTTGCAACTTAACCCTTTAAGGGTTAAGGGTTAATTTAATCCTTATCGCATATAATTTATTTTGAGCAATCAAATAGTTACCTTAAATTAAAAAAAATAGTAACACCATTAAGAATTGCTAATGTGTCTTCCAACTCACCGAACGTGTGTTTGATAAAAAATTGGGGGAACAAAGCATCCGTCATGTCACAGACTTGTTTCTTACAAGTACCCTTACGGCACTTAACCTCTTGTCGCCTCTCACGAACTAGCTAAGTCAGCCTCTCACACTCAAACAATCAAGAGAGTATTCAAGAGAACTTGAGAATACACAAGGAAAGAACTTTGTATTGAAATAAAGAGAACTTTACAAGAGAGCTTACAAGGGAGCTATGCTTAAGAGAACTTCACTCTTGGATGTCTTTGAAGTAAATGGCTTCCCCTATTTATACTACTCAACCTTCCTCTTGAGGTTCTTAGATTTTTGCCATGTGTCCTTAGATGGATGATTGATATTGATCCTCCAGAGAGTTCCATCAAAATATCTAGATATTTATGAAGACTCTTTTATATCCTAGAGTTCTCTAGAATTCTCTACACAATTCTGTATACTTTAAGAAATTTAAAGAATGTGTAAGAAACCTCTGAAAATTCTAAAGTGTGACATTCTCTCCCACCTAATCTAGTGGCATCCTTGCCACCTCAAAATCTTAAAGAATGTCTTGGAATTGACATAAGTCTTCTTTGGTTTGTCAAGTCGCCTTAGACTTGGGAAGCCCCTTCCATTTTATCAAGTATTGGGTGCTAGGCTTTTGAATAACCCATTTCGCCAACACCTCCTTGATCTCCTTATCTTAAGACTTGGTCACCATGGGAGGTGCTCAAGTAGATGATCTTTGACTTGGGTCTTCCATGTCATCGTGGTATGGTTTTAACATACTTATATGAAAGACCGGGTGAATTTTTAAAGTTTTAGGGAGTTCCAGGGGATAAGAACTTTTCGCACTTTTGCCATTATCGGGAACAACCATTCGTACATTTAGATCAATCCCTTATGCACACTTCAGAATTACTTAAATTGCTGTAGGATTAGCTTGACAAGGACTTAATCTCCCACATTGAACTCCCGAAACCTCCTCTTCTCATCTGCCCACTTCTTCATTCTCCCGTGAGCCTTTTCCAGACATGTTCGGGCTAAGTCGGCTTGCTCTTCCCATGACTTAGCCATCTTGACAGCTCCAGGGCTCTTCCCTCCTTCAAGTGGCACTATACGAATATGTGGAGTAAAAGGTTGTTGTCCCATAGCAAGTTCAAATTGGCTTCTTCTTATGGCCTCGCTTCATTGCAAGTTGCAAGAAAATTGTGCCACATCTAAGAGCTTGGCCCAATCTCTTTGGTTAGCACTTACAAAGTGCCTTTGGTGGCATTCCAATAAGGAATTCACCCTTTTAGTTTGGCCATCAGTTTGTAGGTGAAAGCTTATAGAGAAGCACAACTCTAGTCTAAGGAGCTTGAAAAGTTCCGTCCATAATCGTCCCGTAAAGCCAAGATCTCGATCACTTACAATGCTTCTTGGCAATCCCCAACTTCATAACATTCTTAAAGATGCCCTTACCGCCTTTTCTGCCGTACAATCCCTCAAACATGGTAT
>JBAGKO010014071.1:0-11448 GCA_037177275.1 Acacia concinna | reverse complement strand
GTTGAATGTGATTTTCCCGTTAAATTGAAAGCATGTGATTGCTATTTATTGCTGATGTGGTGCATTGCATATCTATTCTTCACATATTGTCTGAATGATGTTGTTACTATTGAGATTTTCGCGAATCTCACCCCCCTCCTAAACTAAATTTTCCCCAGCTAAGGCTAGTGGCTCAAGTGGTAAAGCGGTTACCTGGGACGTGTAAGACGCCGAGTGACTCGCGTTAGCTAAGGCTTTAATGTAATGTTTTATTTTGGGTGAATATTGTAAATATTACCAACCCTTCGGAAAGGGCCTGTAATGTAAACAAACACTTGTTATCAGTATTTTATGCTATTTTCACTATGCCTGTGGCTACTACCTTTATTTCTCTGGCAAATATCGAGATGTTAATGAGGTTTGACAATAAGTGATGGGCCATGGTTACCAATTGCAGTTCTTGAAGCTTGCATTTGCCTATTCATTCATATTTTTCGTTCTTAGCTTGAAATGATTTACTCGGGAGTGCAAAAGCTAAGTATGGGGGAATTTGATAGAACAAAATATATGCATATCTTTCCATGATTAATTTTTGGCTTTTGTGGGATTTGATTGACTATTTTGAGCATGATTGAGTATTAATGTGAGATTTGAGTTCACAGGTATTTTGGGAATTTAATTAGTGAAATTGCAGTATTTTAAGTAATATTTGTTAATTACATTAGTCATTGATTGTAAACATATGATATTACCTTTTTGCATCTCATTTATATAGGTGATGACATGATACATTGAAGCTTAATAAAGGGTAAAGTTGGAAGTACAAGTGTAGAATTATTCCTTGTTTAGAAACGTGAGTGGAGATCTAATCTCAACCTTTAGATGGCCCATGGAATTTGCATCTTCCGAACATGGCCTTGACCTTTTTAGTTCATTCCAATTCATTCTAAATTAGAATTGAATAGGATATATTGCTGGAATCTATATCATGGTCTCTCTATCATAAAAAAACCATGACATGATCTTCGTCTTATCTCTCTCGCTTCCCATCCATTTCGATATCATCCTTCCATCTCTGAACACCGCTCTTCCTTCTTCTTTTGCATTTTAAATCGATTAAATCTTCCTCTCTTCCATTATTTTGCTTCTGCGATGGTTGTAAAGGATTTTGAGCTCAACAGACCTATTTTCTAGATCATGACCAATTAAAATCCTATGCCCAACAGTATGATGAAGCTAACTGGAGTCCTTGAGCTACTAAGGGAGTTCTTTGTATCTTAATTTCACATTCCACTCTCTATGTATACATATTATCATTCTAGCTTGCTATAGTTCATGATTTGTATGTATTGTTGAGGATTTAATTGGTTGATATAATCTAGATTGTGATACTTATGTTATATTTGTACTTTTGGATTGTGATTGGACTATAGCACTCTCTTTGTTATTCAATTGCTTTCCTATATTCTCTTGAAATCAATTGTTTGCTAGGTTTTTAGGAATTAATTAGAGGTAGAGAGGATCTCTTATGAATCTAACATGAGCTAAGTACTTCAAGATATTCGTAATTGGTCCATTGAGTCTAAGTTTAGATGAAATTGAGAAATTAGGAATATTGATTAGCAAGTGTTCTTGATAGTCCTTGTGCTTAATTAAAAGGAAAACTAAATATTCAAATTGGACAAGGAAGGTTAGTGAAATCATTCACCTATAACATTCATCTCTTGCATTTACACACACTCACACACTTATTTTATACATTGGAAAATTCATAAACAAATATCTCTTTTAGTTTAATTAGTTAGATGAAACCTACATCCTACACTCTTTGTTAATTTTTTATTTACACTAGATTACTTAGGAATTAAATATAGGCTCCACGTAGAGATCGACTTATGTTAGTTATCCTATAGTTCATTTAGCTTAGTTTTATTTGATAGCCCCACAACATGGCTCTTCAATGTTGCTCACAAGAAAGAGGGGACACAAAATGTGTACACTTGCCTTTGTTGTAATAATGTCTATTGAGGATGTGGTATAAATAGTATGAAGCATCATCTTGCCAGTATTGTTGGTAATATTGCCCCTTGTTAAAAAGGTCCCTGTAGATGTATGCCATAGGTTTTTAGAGGCTTTGAATGAAAGTTCAAAGAAAAAGTCTATTGAAGACATTGGAGAAGAGGAAGATGAAGAAGCACATGTTAGTAGACCAATTTCTGATAGTGTAGCTAAGAATAGGAAAGGTCTTGGGGCTATGGACAAATATTTTCCTCCTAGGACAACTATAGGAGCTCAACCAAGCATGAAGAGTATGTTAGCATAAAAAAAAGCACAACATATTGTGAATATGCTTATTGCTGAATGGGCCATCGTCAACTGCATTTCATTTAGAACAGTGGAGTGCCCTTTAGTTCAAAGTGTCATTGATGGAATGTGTTCTATTGGGCCTGGGTTCAAAGCCCCTAATGCTTATGATTTCAAAACCAACTTTTTGAGAGAGTGGAAAGAAGAATGCCGACTACTTATTGACAGTCATCGAGACAAGTGGACCAGAAATGTTTGTACACTTATGGTAGATAGATGGATTGATGTGTGGTAGCGAACTTTGAAAAACTTCTTGGTATGTTCTATACACAGTATGGTGTTCGTTAAGTCTATTGATACATTAGACTTAGTTAAAGATGCCATAACTTTATTCACATAATTCTCTAAAGTTATTGAGTGAGTTGGTTCTAAGAACATTGTGCATGTGGTGACTGACAATGCTGCTAACTATATAGCATGTGGACGGTTGATTAAGAAGAAGTACACAAATACTTATTGGTCACCTTGTGCAGCCTATTGCTTAAATCTTACACTTAAAGACATTTCAAGCATGCCTCATGTGTCAGACATTGCATCAAAGGCATCAAAGATCACAATGTTTGCTTACAACCACATGGTATTCTTGTCTTGGTTAAGAAAGAGGCCAAGTTGGAAAGAAATTGTCCATCCTAGCGCCATAAGGTTTACCACAATCTTTATTACACTTCACAGCATATCCATGCACAAGTAGGACTTGCAAGCCCTTGTTGTTGATAAACACTTTGTGGACCATAAGTTATCTAGGATTGATGCAGGAAGAATGTTTAGTGTAATCATTCTAGATAGCTAGTTTTGGAATGAGTGTTATCAAATTGTAAAGATTGTTGCTCCTCTTGTCAAATTGCTGAGAATTGTAGATTCATATGAGAAGCCTTCTTTGCCATATATAAATGAGGGCATGCAAAGGGCAAAGAATGAAATTAAAGAGATGTTCAAGGGAAATAAAGACAAATACCAGCCTTAAACAAGTATTATCAAAGCGTGATGGGATAAACATTTGAAGACCAATCTTCATGCAGCTTCATATTTATTGAACTTGGCATTTGCTTATAGCCCTAATTTTATCAACAAGGGGGCTTAATGCAAGCTTTGATTGATATGATGAAGGCAAACTTTGAAGAAGCAATTGATTTCCTCAAGATCATGAGGCGAGTGACCTTGTACATTGAAGACAAGGAATCTTTTAGTAGATAAACTTGTATATTAGTTGCTGAGAAACTAGATCCCTATAAGTATTCATATATATTGTTTAGTAGCTTACTCATTTTTCTTCCTTTATTGGACAATAATGTTATGTACATGTGTTTTTTTATATAGATGAATGGTGGATGTACTATGGCTGTTTAGTTCCTAAATTGCAACTTGTTACAAAACGCATTCTTAGCCAAACATCTTCTTTCTCCAATTGTGAGAGAAATTGGAGCCTATTTGAGGGCATCCACACAAAAAGGAGAAAGAGATTAAATCACCAAATGCTAAATGATTTGGTTTTCACCAACTATATCTTGTGATTGAAGCATAGGTAATTTTATATATAATAAAAAATGCTTTAATTTAACATAGACCTTTTTTAACTAAAATTGTGTTTGTCATTTGAAGGAGCACATTGAAAAAGGCTGCAAGCTTTGATCCTATTGACTATGAATCTACTGATGAAATATATTGTTGGGTGATTGATGAAGATCCCACTCCAAAGTTTAATGATGAAGATGTACAATATCTTCAAGGTCTCATCAACAATGAAGTAATTGCAAGTTCACGATGTCTTGATCAAGCAATTGAAGGTTCCTATATGCTATTATTATTTTCATATTTTGTCACTAATTTATGATCCAATCTGTCCACATTGTTTTCTTTCAGACATAGCTACTCATATTAATTTGTCATTCATATGGTTAGGTGACGAAGATATGGATATTTCTGACCCCCAGCTGTGAATGAATATGATCATATTATTACTTCTTCTGCTTTGCCCAATCAAGCTTATGATGATCCATCTTCAGCCGATTTGGATATTGGTTTAGATGATTATTAGGTGGAAGGACTATGGATGACTTGTGATAGTTATATTTTGAACTTTGATATCTTAAACCCTTACATTTTTAGAAGTTTGCTGTATTTTGGTGGTACTTAACTAGCTTTGGCTATTTTGATGTTAATTATGAGTCATGAATTATGGTTAATCTTGCTATTTTATTATTGTCAATTAAATTATAATATTTTAATATGATCGGTTCAACCCCTAGTCCAATTTGGTTCAACCCTTTGAACCTTGAACCCATGCCGTGACTGATTCATTGCCTGATATGGTTTTTTGTACCTTGGTTAGGTTTCCACATTCCCAAATCACAAAATTCATGCCAAAACAACCACAATTTTAGACCACAATCAGCCACAACAATAAGTTTATACAGAAAGAATTGAAGTTTCAGAAGTTACCTCTGATTTCCCCACTTTCTATATGATAAGTCACATATTTATATGATTAATTGTAGCATTTTATATGCGAAAAGAGGATATTTTCCATGGTTAATACTCATTTAGAGCTTAAATTGTGATAGTGTGTGGATTAGGGGCATTTTAGAGAATTTTTCTGAAAATGTCATCCATATTGAATTATTGGTTATTTTATCATAAGACCTTATTTGCGATTATTTGTGGCATTTCAGGAGAATTAAAGAAGATAAAGGAAATGAAGAAAAGAACGAAGTGGAATTTTCAGAAAAGCTACATAAGGGTATTTTTGTACCAAGTATTGGAGCTCCATAGGCTTATTTATATGACAAGAATCCAACCTATAGCTAAGCTTATTGACTGAGAGAGTCTTCAGCGTAGAAACAGAGATCTGGAAGGTAGATAACCCAACCTCATACCTGAAGTTTCAGTGGTGAATCCGTGTCCATTAGCACAAACCCACAACTTATATTTGGCCACATTTATTCTTCCATTTGATTAATTCATTCCGTGATTCCATTCCATACTCCCACATCACAATCTCTGTCTCAGTTTTCTCCTTCGCATTCTCGCTTTTGCCCTCTCTTCTCCAGCGGAGTTTGATTTGATTCTGGAAGCTCATCTCGACTTCCAATGACTCCTATGCTAGAGATGAAGGGAGTAGCTCGATGGTGGTTGTTTCTCTCTTGATGAGTGGCTGACTATCTGTGGTATTCCTAGAGAGTGGTTGGATCCAAGCTCATGTGTTTCACTATAAGAGTAAGAGTTGATTCTGTGTTTTATTCATTGTGGAACCTAAATTTCATTTCAAATGTATTATGCTAGTTGTATGAGCCATTTGTGATAAGATTTAGTGGGACATGATGTGTATTTCATGAGAACATTGTGGGAATTGGATGTATCAGTACTCTCATGTTCTTAATTCTGTGATAATTGATTAAATTGTTGAGTATGTTAATTGCATTCCTAATCTAGTGGATTAGGAGTGTAATTGTCCATAATTGCATAACATAGATGCTGGTTAGTGTTTATGGGGAAGATGAATTGTGCTTGTACATTTGGTTCCTAATGAGTTCTAGAGGCAATTTATATTTCATACGAGTTGTGTGATTTATAACATGAAAGCTAGCTAGTTGTTAGCTCATATGCCTAATAATTCAAGTGACTAATTATTCTAAACCCTTTTGAAGCAATGAAGATCCAATCCAAGCTCTAAGAGGCCATATTCTCTCATTGAATTTTCTGTTTTCTTTAATTACTGCTTGTTTAGTTGCTAATCTTGCCCTTTTTATAATTTAATTGCTAGCTTAGGAATATATTTAGGTAATTGGATTATCATGAATTCACTTACGCTCTTGGTTATTTGGTTAATTCGCTAAGTTTAAGGTCCATTTTTTGATTGTTTAGGGAAATTTGGTAGAGCACAGATATTTGTAGCTGAGAAAGAATCTGCTTCAGGCAGATAAATTGTTGTGCTAATACAAGTGTTCCTAATAAGCTTGCTATGTTCCTTCACAAACGATACCCTTACTGTAATGTTCAAAGTCCAACTGAGTAAGTTTCCGCTCCAAAATATTCAACTTGTCTTGTTTCTTTCCTATTTACCCCTTTCTCTCGTGGGCTTTTATATATGAGAAAGTTTTAGCTAAGGCTATTAAATTCCACCTTCTTTAAAAAGACATTTGGAAAGAGACACCCCAATTGTAAAGTCTCAATCCGAATTACTCAATTGCTCAAATCTAGAAAAAACACCGCATATCAGATAGCTCAAATCTAAAAAGTTAGTTTTAACTAATGTTATTAAGATGACTTGGTCTTGTATGGCCAAAATTTTGTAGCCTCAATTGTTTACTAGTCTGGCACTAGCTAGAAAAAAACCCTTTTAGATTATTTGACTATGGGTTAGTAGAATTCAGATTTTAGAAATTTTTTAATAAAAATTTCATTATTTAAATGAGGAATACATGAGGAGCACGTGATTGACTACTGCAGCAATAATTGCAACTCAAGAAATGAGTTTTAAAATTGGTTTTGCCCCCTCATTAGTAGTTAAATGTTAATTCTTGCACTTGGAAAGGTGAAATTTTCAAATGTGCATGTCATAAAGGAAGATATGATGTTTGCATAATTATAACAATGAGCCAGTACGTCTTAATAGATTCAATGGTGGACCTGATATTCTTTATATTGTTTACCTAATATGGAAGATTGGACCACATCAATAAATTAATCGTTTACCCACCAATCTCCCAAATTAAAAATATGACCTTATCCACTCATTTAGAAGGATGCACATGGTGCACATATTCGAAGGAATCTCACAATATTCATGAACTCTTTATCTGTTAAATATATATATTTATATATATTCTTCAAATATTATTTCTACTTATGAACTGCTAATTTTTATCTGTTAAATATATATATATATATATTCTTCAAATATTATTTCTACCTATGAACTGCTAATTTTATTTTGTATATGAAGATTTGGTGATTGCCCCTCCAAGCCCAAGCTAGTGTTCTCTTCAGAGAAGCTTAACAAAGTAGGGTTTGAATTTAAGTTTGGGATTGAAGAGATCTATGATCAGACTGTGGAATACTTCAAGACTAAGGGGATTCTGAAGAATTGAGTTTTGATACATAAGTTAATATTACAGAGCACTCTCTCAGTTCTATAATAACCATCTGATTTGTGAAGCTTAATGTGATATATGCGTATTGAGCTACAAATTTGAAGTTAAGATGGGAATATGCTATTTTAAAAATTATTTTAAGTTTTAATTTTGATGATCCAAAATGAAATTATATTGAATAAAAAATATAATTTCACAAAATTACAAAATTCGAAGAAATCATACACATGGGTATATAGGTAATGTTACCAACAACCAAGTGGGTTTGAATGGAAAGCGTTTTGATCGCTTAAACTTGAGGTCTAAATTTTAAATCCCTTAGCTTGAGCTTCTTTCGTTTGACTTGGTTTGTTCTCTAACAAATAAAAAACTGAAGTGGAATAGAATTTTGTGAAGGAAAATGAGAGAGAATCATAGTAAATAATCAAATTCATGTAAAAATGAGGGAGAGAATTATAGTGAAGAATCAAATTCATATAAAAATGAGGGAGAGAATATAGTGAAGGATCAAATTCACTTATTAATGCATTATTTTTAGGAACAAGGCTTCTCTTCTACCCTTTTATTGTCTGTCGCCCTCTTTTAGTCCTTTTCCTTAAAACTACACCATTTTAGTGCTAAATCGTACATTGATCATTTTTTTTTTTATTTTTTAAAATAGCATTCAATACCCTCAAATATCTTTTTTAGTGGAAAGGAAGTATATTAATGAATCAGGAATTTACAAAGAGAAAAACCAAAATATTAACATTGCACTTTCAGTGTTGGTTACTTTCCAAAAGCTGTAGAGTGCTCCTAGCACTATGTGTATGTTCACTAAATACATTTGTGTGCCAAAGCTTTAGCAATAAGTTGTGTTGTGACATCCTGATTTTTTTCACACCCCAGATGAAGCATCCAGGATGAATAGAGGGTCTTATTCTATAGAGAACTGAGAGATGTCACAACAATTGAAATGAAATATGGGGAAGGACCTATGTGCAAAGAGTAAAAATTCTACAAAGATTCAAATCAAAATGCGGTTAGGTTTGAAAGCCCTAAAAATTTCCATAAAATCCCAAAAAATATACAGGCATTTAGAATAGTATAAAATGATTTAAAATGATTAGAATGATTTTTGGATGTCTAAGAAATTCTTATTAAATTTTTTATATTTTTAATAATTTTTGGCCAGATTGGGTTTTGGGCCAAAAATTAATTATATAAGATATTTAGAAACCTTAATATTCTAATTGGGATTAGGGAAAATTAGTACATTATTTGAGGATTTCTAAAATAATTTGGAGGTCAGGAAAAAGTCTAGAGATATTAGCAAAAATTGCCGAAATCAATAAACGGCCGATATAATGGACTTTTCGAGGAAAAATTATTTTTGGGAGTTATAGACATTCAAGATTCATGGAAGCCTCCTGCTAGTTTTAGATAATTTTGTCCAAATTTTGGGAATTTTTGGACAAGTACATAATTTTCTAGAATTTTCCCGGTATTTTGGCCGATACGAGGTAAACTGTTAGAAGAAAATTAGTTAGGGGAGTTCCCTTAATCCTTAAGAAATGGTAGTCACCTAGCAGCTGTGAGGTGTCCAAGGAGAAGTCTAGAAAAGGGACACTTGTCACAAGGAGGGAAGAGCAATGTTATATTTTGTAAAAGTTACACCTAATGACCTAAATAATTATACCTAAGGACCCAAAAATCACAACTATAAATAGGACCCCGTCCTCTTCCAAACCATGCTCACAAGCTCTCTTTAGGTACCCCTGGTATTTTCAAAGTGTGGTCAATTTGGAGGAACTATGAGAAGTACTAACCCGGTTTTCGGTCCAAGTAAGTTCTAGTTGGTACTTTCTTTTAAATTCCTTTCTTTCTCCCTAGTTTTTGGGCATTTTTTAGGGGAAGTGCTGCCCAATTTCCTAGCTTAAGATAACATTTCTAAGGGGGAAGTGTTGTCCAATTGTCTCGACCTAAGATAGCATTTCTAAAGGGAAAGTGTTGTCCATTTGTCCCGACCTAAGATAGCATTTCTAAGGGAGAGGTGTTGTCCAATTGTCCCGACCTAGATAGTTCTTTTGGGGCATTTCTAAGAGGAAAATGTTGTCCAACTGTTCTGGCCAAGGGACAAGGAAGAGATGTGGTTTGGATACTGTGAGACCAGGGTCTTGAGTGTGAAAAGAGCAAGGGTATGTGGTATACTGCTAGTAGCATACAATAATGCCTTTATGTTGTGGTATGTATATGCATTGCATAGCAGTGATTTGACAATCCAGTAGCTCTAGAAGTAGAGGAACACATGCCAGCATTGTGCAGGAGTACTGAGTAGCTAGAATCTCTAACCTTAACTTACATTGTTTTGCTTGTCATCTGTTTGTTTCTGCTTGTTTACTATGTTGTGATTGAGCTAGCATGTATGTTTATGAATAAGATGTATGACTCCCTGCTTATATGCTAGAATTGTGTGATTAAGGTAGAGTCACGTGCATGCTCCCTATACATGGCAAGTGCCGAGAGAGAGGGCATTATGAATGTCATTTTGAGGTCTAAGGAATTTATTATAAATTTTTGAATATTTTCAAAAATATTTGGTTAGACCGGGTTGTTGGCCAAACCCTGGTATTTATCAGATATATTGGGACCTCAATGTTCTGGACTAGGATATGGGAAAATTAGTACATTATTTTAAGGAATTTTTGATGTAGTAAAAATTAGAAAGGAAAATTGGTTGTGTGAGCAAACCCATAACAATTGGTAAGATACCAGTAAAAAGGGTTTTATGGCAAAAATTATTTTAGGAGTTCTAGACATCCAAAAATTACAAAATTTTAAGGGCAGCCCTTGGTATTTTTAGAGATGTTCTGTGAAATTTTAGAATTTTTGGATGACTATAGAATTTTCAAGAATTTTCCAGCTTTTAGTTCAATCTAGTGGAAATTATCAATATAATTTGAGACTGATGAAACCCCTAGGGCCCACCCAAGTTGGTGCCATCTTGCCTTAGTCAAGAAGGTAGATTTTTGCATGAGATATTTTGGAATATTATAGAAAGAGGACACATATCAAAAAGTAGAAAACTTTTTGGAAAAATTACACCTAAAGACCCAATAAATATTTGTATTTTGACCCCTCTTCCTTACCTATATATAGAGCTCTCCTCTTCCCCATTTTCTAACTTCAAAACCGTGCTCCCCATTTCCCTCTTGGTGCTCTCCCACCCTCTCTTAAATAAGCCTCTTCTGATGGAAATTCCGGCGGTCCCGGCCCATCCTTCGATCTAAGTAAGTTCTGGCTCCCTCCTTCTTGTAAATTCCTTTATTTCCAGCAATTATTAGAATAGTTAGAGGGAGGTTCTATCTAATTGGGCAAGCCTATATAGTAACCTATGGGGATGTTCTGTCCAACTAGCTAGGCCAAAACAATCATTCCTAAGGGGAAGTGCTGCCCAATGTTCCAGACCAGGATAGCCTTTCTTAGGGGGAGGTGTTGTTTGACTGTCTTGGACCAAAATAGCATTTTCTAGGTTGAGGTGTTGTCAAATGGTCTCGGACTAAGATAGCATTTTCTAGAGGGAGATGCTGTCCAACAGTCTTGGACAGAAGTAAGAATTCTTAGGGGGAGTTGCTGCCCAACAGTTAGGAGGTTTAGTAGGGCACATCTAAAGGGTATGTTGCCCAACTGTCCCAGCCAAGGCAATGGGGACGAGCTAGCAATAGGGGACTCGAGCTGCACAGGGAAGTTAGCAGAGGGATGCATGTAGGGTATGTATACAATACAGAAAGGGAAAGGATCCGGTCCAGGTAGTAGGGAACCAAGACCCTGGGGGATACAGGAAATGAAGGGCGGTAGCATACCAGTAAGGGCATATGGTAACATGATTTATTGAGGTTTTGTATAGGTGTTACAGAAAGGCATACTAGTAATCTAGTGATGCCATAAACAGTGAAACAGAGCCTGTACACCGTGCAAGGAGTATACGGTAGCAATAATCTCTACCCTTAACCTGTACTACTGTGTGTTATTTGTT
>JBAGKO010014051.1:0-11449 GCA_037177275.1 Acacia concinna | reverse complement strand
ATGAACTAATATATAATGTAATAAAATATTATATATAATATAATTAAGTAATGTAATTAGCTTTCTTAGAATTTTTTTGGGATTCTCTAAAAAAGTTAACTGGGTCTTATAAATAGGACCGGAGAGAGTATATATATATATATGTATTATTGAACATATATACACTCACTTTGTGGATCCTCAATACATATATGAAGCACATTACAATGCTGTTTCATTTATTATAAATATAAATATATATAATCTCACTTCCATAAAACATAAATTCAGATCTCGAAAAGCACGCTTATTAGGAGCACTTTATCCTTAACGTTCAATGGCTTGACAAATCAGGACTAAATCCAAAGGGTATTGAGAATACTGCTAACTGCTAAGGATATTTAGTTGAAGCCTCTAAAGGAGGAGTGGTCCTCTATTAAATTAATGGCAGCATGCATTAACTTACGTGCGTTCACATCAGTACTGAAAGCAAAGTATTCATCGCTATTACAAATCCTATATATATAGCTACTCACGGACTTGTGCGTTTTGTGAGTGTGTGTGTGAGAGAGAGAGAGAGAGAGAGTTAGTTTTGTGCTGTAAAAGTTACTGTCTAGTAAATTATTTCTTATACATATATACACCGAAAAGTTAATATTATTTATTCATTTTTAAATATGTACAATATATCATTATATTATCTACTAATTCCAGTTTTAACTATAAAACTTTTTTAACTTTTTTTTAAAATATTAAAGAAGTAAATAAGTTACTTACTCGTATTATATATTTTATTATATTATATTATATATTAATTTATAAATAAAAAAATAATTCAAGAAATACAATAAATTTAAAATTTTAAAATAATGTAATTAAGTTTTTTAAAATTTTCTAAACAAGTCAAGTGAGTCTTATATTTAGGATTAGAAGTAATATCATGTTATAAATTTAATAAAATAGTTTGAAGAAAAATAATAAATTTAAATATTAATTTTTTTTATATAGGGTTCTCTAAAAAAAATTTATTAAGTTTTATGCTTAGAACCTGACGCTGTACATCATGGTATACATTTCTTTTTTCAACACGCATGCATTGATATATAGTATCACTGAAAATTAATTAAGTGAGACCCGAAATAGTCAAACTGACAGTGATTGATCAAGCTTTTCAAATTGACAAGTAATAACATCCATAACGTACCCACAAACACTCAATTATATTACATGGATTTTCATGCTTTCACTTCATGAAGGTCTTTCCTTATCTGCTATTCTCTGTTGTCGCGTATATGTGTGTGAGTGAGATACAGTTTTGTTCAACTAAATATCTAGAAGGACACACACACACACACATCCAGCATGTGATGTAATTTCTTCAACACATAGTACTAAAACAACGTTATAGTTGTGTTTTTTTAAATGTAAGAAACATAGATAGATGCTGTTCCGATCCCCAGCAAGCTAGCCAAGAGCTCCCAAATACTTATAATTGGTTTATATGTCTTCAGAACACTTTAAACCACCTAGTAAATCCAATGTTTTTTCTGAATATTTTTATCTGATATTCGAGCAACTCACTAATTCTTAAGTTAATATTGGTGCATATTGGTTGATATTGTCAAGTGGGTACTCCCCGTGTTCGGACTTAGAGGCTGTTTGGTGTTGGGAGGGGGAATAAAAATTGGGGGAATTTCAATTAGGGACTAAATAAGGGAATTAATATTATAACAGTCCATGAACAAGTAAATGTGCCATATGAACAAGGAAAATGCTTGTTCATATAGCACATTTACTTGTTTATGGGCTGTTCTAATATTAATTCTCTTATTTGGTCTTTTACTGAAATTCCCCTATAAAAATTTTATGAATTATATTTAAAAAATCTGAAGAAGTGTGGTTATAAAATTTTAATAAAGAAAAAATATAACATATAAAAGTATGGAAAAATAATTAATAAATTTTAAGAAAAAAGATAAATAAATACTCTCTAAACATTAAAAATACTGAAAGATGACTCAAGTTTGATAAATGACAAATGATGGGTTCTGATTAAAACTCAACAGAGAATAATTAAAATTAAGCAGATAATGACTAAAATAAAATGACTAAAACCCAACGGAGAATAATTAATACTGACTAATTTTTTGCCTTTTATTTATCATTTATTAAATTTAAACGATCTTTTAAGATTTTTTTTTATATTTATGGAATATTTATTTATATTTTCTCCTAACTTTTAACCATAATTTTTAATTTTTTTAACATTCAATTTATAGAAATTTTTTTACCATCTCCTTCTCTTTAAGTCCGTCGTACTAAACAGGTTCTTACGAGTTAGTTCATGGGTACGTACAATACAGAGGCAAGCATGATTCCTCATTAGCTCATGTACAGCTATAGGTACAGCAGTAGAGGTAAGCCTTTGAGGTTTGGGAAATGGGACTATGTCTTTTAATTGCATGTGTTGATATAATATGTCATGTCAAACTAAAGTTGAAAAGACCCACACCCGATTATTTTTTGGGAAAATGTTTTTTACATGCTAAGAACTAAAAGATATTTATAAAAAAATCTCTCCACATTTTTCTCTTATCAAGAAGTTTAAAGAGACTTGTTGGATATTATGTTCAAATAGTAAATTACTATGATGCCTTTGTACTTTTCTGCAGATGAGAGGGAAATAAAAATATTAAAAAATGCACAGGTACTATTCACAAGCCATAGAAATTTTAACAACTTTGTCAATATGTTTTAACAACTTCTCATGCGAGATACTGTTCACTCATCCATAAAATTGTAACAACTTATCAGGCCGCAATGACAACTTCGTAAGCTCGTTTTGATAACTTCTCTAGTGGGGTATTGTTCACTCCGCCATAGAAATTGTAACAACTTATCAGGCCATAATGACAACTTTGTCAACATGTTTTGACAACTTCTCAGTACAGGTACTATTCACCAAATTGTAACAACTTATCAAGCCGTGATTACAAGTTATCAAAACGTGCTCACGAAATTGTCATCACGGCCTGATAAGTTATTAAAATTTTCATGGCGGAGTAAACAGTACCCTTCACTTGAGAAGTTGTCAACACATGCTTACGAAATTGTCTTTGCAGCCTGATAAGTTGTTACAATTTTATGGCGGAGTGAATAATACCCCCGCCTGAGAAATTGTCAAAATGTGTTGAAGATGTTGTTAAAATCTCTATGTCTTGTGAACAGTACTCGTGCATTTTTTAATATTTTCCTTTCTCTCTCCTCTGCAGAAAAGTACAGGGGCATCAGGGTAATTTTTCATCTAAACATAATATCCAAAAAATCTCTAGAGACCTCTTGATAAGGGACAAATATAAAAGGAATTTTTTATAAATATTTTTAGTCTTTAGGACTTAGGTGTCATTTTCCTTTCTTTTTACCATGATTTTTTTTATTTCCCTGCACATGTATCGGGACAATGATTGTATGTAAGCCATGTTGATGCCAAGTTTCAAAATAATATGTATATAATTGGATAATTAAGTATCAGTGTTTTGGAATAACTTTTCAGAGGTCAAATCGGGCGATATTGTGGGAAAACAAGTTTATTATATTGATTGACGTTTATTGAATGTTTGGGATTGTGTAATATTTATTAAACTTATTTAAGTATTAAAATCTTATTCTATAAACAAAACTTACTTACTTATCAATTTATTTAGATGTTTTCATTTTTTTTAATTTTTAATTTTTATTTTTATATTACAATTTACTCTTTTGAGTTCTAATTATAAGACCTAATTAATTTTTTTAGATAATATTAAGAAATATAATTATATTATTTTAAAGCATTAAAATTTATCATAATATATTTACATGTGTAATACTCTCCCCAATTCTAATTATAAGACCCACTTAATTCTTTTTAGAGAAATTAAGGAAGCGAAAAAAGTTAACTAAATCTTATAATTAAAACTGGAAGTAGTATAAATGTCACAATATATTTACATGTAATAAGACCCCTTCAACTCTTACTTATAAGACCCAGTTGGTTTTTTTTGGAGAGATTAAGGAAGCGAAAAAAGTCAACTTTTGTAATTTTATTAATGTAATTTTATTTCATTAAAAACTTTACATTTATTTGCTTTATAATTTATATAAATTTTTAATAATTTAATCTTGTTATTAATTATATATTTTAAACTTTTATTCTTAACTTTTGTTAAAATTAATTTTTCTTGTTTCTAGTATAATTTTTAAGTTTTGCAATATGTATAATATTCACTAATATTCATGTCCTTTTTGGTCATTTGTCACAATAAGTTAGTTTTTAATATATCAATCAAACACATTTTACTTTTAAATAAGTGACTTATAAGTCACTTATTCTATCTTCAATCCAAACATACATAATCTGACTTATCCATAAGTCCAATTACAAATAAGTCTGCTATCCCACCGTTATTTTAAACACACCCTATATCCTCTCTCCGATTTAAGGTCTAATTAAAATTTTATTTAATTTTAAATATAAAACTTATATTCAGTTTGTTTTTTATATTTAACAACTTTTTTTTAAACTATCCTTATCAATATTCTCTTGACTATAATTAAATATTTAATTTATCTTTCATGAAATCAAATATACTGACGCTCACCCGTTTACAACTTTACAGAATAAGTCAATTTAATTAATTTATTATAACTAAGAAATGAAATTTGTCATAAATTAAAGGAATTTTTTTAACTTTACCCGTACTAAATAACGTTTTAAATGAGAGAGAAAAACAATAAATTATATTTAGTTGTTAGTTTAACATACTGTATGCCTGTAAATGGTAATTACGATTACATTATCAATATGAAAGTGTTTGACGGCATGGTTGTGATAATGTTTACTACGGCAATGATGATTACCAAAAAATTAGTAATCCCTACTCATTTCCCTTAAATAATCACTATCACCCCATTACATAGTTGAAAGAGTTCAATTTACCATTATTTAGTTTTATTTGTCATTATCTTACTTGTTTTATTCCACCCGCCAAGCCATGCTCTAATCACTATCACTATTTCCTCTTTCATCGCCGCCGCCACCTCTATATTGACAATTGTCATCACCATTATCGCCATGACAACTCTTGTTGCAATTATTGTCACTACCTCCTCTCTAGCCATTATTGTAGCCGTCACCACACCATTGTTGCCGTTGCCTCCACCACCACAACAACCTCATCATATGATCCTCGATGAGGTATTGCGACGATTATGATAAGGTGGCACAGTAACTCTTAACAATTTTTTTTATAAAGATAATGGTAATGTTAATATAAACTTTGTGCTGTATATTATTTTTAAATAATTATTATAAAAATAACTCATTGCACTTTGTTTTCAAATCAAATCAAACATTAGCTCTATAATTAATACAACATAAGTGAAATGGGCTAGAACCAAAGAGAGCCTAACATCATAAGTCAAGCCATTATTTTAAAAACAACAGGAGGGAGTAGACTTAACATTCAAGGGCGAGAATATGTTGGTAGGTGAGGCGGTGTGTCCCAAAATGAAAGGGGTGGTGGGTGGTTGAGTGGTGTGGAGTCCATGGGAGGGGAGATAGGGAACATATTACGTGTTTGGACACTTACATTATAATATTCCAACTCCTATTACCAAACACATTGAACAACACACCATCTCCGTCCTCACCCTAAAGCTCGGGTTGACCGCCACCTGTCCCCATCCCTTCCCTACTCTCCATGGTTTTACGTTTTCCCCCTGCAGCACTGCTGTGCTGCTCTATGATCTCTTATCTATAACTTATTTGTAATACTCCGGTTATAATATACTCGTACATACTTCTTTTTTTCTTATATATATATATATATATATATATATATATAAAAACCATTTTTAATATATTCCACATAGACTTTAAAAAACTTTAAACTTTATTAATTTTTCCGTAAAATTAAACAATTTTCTAACATACCCTTATTTAGTGTATATTATAACATTTGAGAATATGAGTGTTTAAAAAATTCTGGTCTCAGTATTCTCGAGCCGATCTTAGGATTTTAATTATAGGAATTTCTCGGTCTCGGACCACTTTTCTTGACGAGCTGGGGATCCCGAGATGATCCTGGTCCTTTTTTTTTAAATTTTTTGTATCTTATAAATTAAAATTATATTTTTATTTGTGTATTATTATCTTTATTAATTAAGTTATATTTTCAATATATGTGTATAACATTTTTAGTTAGAATTAAATTGCATATATTGCGATACTAAACTTAACAATATACTGTATAAAGATAATAATGAAGATGGAAATAATAATAATAAACATATTTCTAAAATTTAGATCAATTTATATAATTATTATGGTTATATTAGTTGTTAAATAATTATTTTTAATAATAAAATATCAATAATTTATATAATATAATATTTTTATTTACATAAATTCTCTCTCTCTCTCTCTCTCTCTTATCAATAGGACTAAATTTTTTATTTTTCTCCCTTATATATAGGATCAAAGGAGTACTTTAAAATTTCAGTTAAAAATTATACATACCTTAACAACTTATCAACAACCTATATATCATTTGTTAGTTGAGGTGGTAAGTGACTTTGGCAATACAAATTTAAACATCAAGAGTGAGACTTTTTATTTTAAACCTCAAAATGGATCATACTGTTAGTAAATTAACAACCTTGTTAAATTTTTTTCTAAAAAAAATTAATTTTTCAGTTTTATCTCTACTAAATATTCATACTTAAAAAATTAAATGATATGTAGCAATATTTGATAGGAAAACAAAAGTTATTAATTTTTGTGAATACATACCTTATAAATATAGGGTTAACATTTTTCCATCTGCATTATAAATTGGATCGTAGTGGCATCACATCATCTCTTATGTCATCTCTTTGTACCCTCTTCTTTATTGAGGTTTCTTTTTAATTTAATTTAATTTTTTTAAAAAGCAGGAGCATAGTCGTAAAATCCAATCAAATTAATTTGTGCTCCCACTCATGAATCCCAGTCCCTTTTCTTTAATTTTTGTCTCATTGGATTGGATGCAGCAAAAGGACGTCCCTCAAGCTCCTTATTTATTGTACTTTCCAAATTAGTATGTAACTAGTTCTTAATTTCTGCTACATTGCGGTCCATCATGCTTCATAATTCATTTCATAACCGTGAACTGGGTCATGTATGTTGATTAGATTTTTTTTCTTTTGTTACAAAGATGACCCATGATTTGATGGGACATTCCAATTGCAAACAGTGGAAGGGTTGGTGGGCTTCAATAAAAGGCCTTTGTAGGGCCTGAAGCCCATGTAACCTTTTCTACCAATGAATTAAACCATTGGGGTTTCGCCTTCGCCATCATCTTTAACTATGAGGCCAAAAATAATTAACACGTTCTTTAAACATATACTCAGAGGTTCAATCCCTTATAGTATGTAAGGAGAGGGATTGATACTCTGATGGCCAGTACTAAAATAGTACCTTTAAAAAGTCTATGGTGCATGAGGATTAATCACTGCTATCAGTGTTGGATACCTTAAATGTATTATCCTTTATCCTTGTTGTACGTATCACAGCAAGAAATGAAAAAACGCAAGTCTTGTTAAAAATACTTGTTTGCATATAAATATGAATAATTCTAAGGGTTTGATAGTGGAAATTTGTGGTTGTTGTGCAGCGCAGACATTGACATATATACAGTAATTGGATATAGCTCCCCTGTTCTTTCTTCAGTCAAGGCTGATCTCTCCTCTTTCTCCCCCTGTTTCTGGCCAACGTTTTCAAGGACCTCCTACCATATCTTTAAACATGTAAAATCTAGTAAGCCTATACGAGATAACGATATTACTCCAATGAGAAAAGCTTCATTGAAATGGAGGTAGATTAATTGCAGATATGAGAAACTGGAAGTGAGGCAAGTGAGCAGGCCATTACATGAGCGTTAATGGTGATTCTGTACAGAGGCAAGCAGAGCAGAGGAGATTCCAAGTTGGAAGATGATATGGGATGAAGCTTTGTGTCACAAGACCATGAGTGGATTCTGGGAGTCATTAGGTTCTCTGTTTCATTAGTTTAAGAAAGTTAATTACATTACTTTAAGAAATTAAAATTTATTTTTTATTTTTTAATATTTGACTTATGAACTAATATATAAGTAATAAAATACAACCTATGATATGATTAAGTAATATAATTAGTTTTCTTAGGATTTTCATAAAATTATTTAAAAAAAGTTAACGGACCTTTATAATTAGGATTAGAGGGAGTAGTATAAGGGGCTTATAATTAGATTTTTCTTTTTTCTTTTCTTTTATATGCTTCTCTTTCTCAATCTCTTGTGCATGCCAGCTTTCATTAGCTCTCCATTATTGCTTAATTGCAATTTACGTTTAATTTAATTAAATATAATTTCCACATCAGTAACTCTCTTCATGCCTCCTCCTTTATCATTGTGATTCTCATCTTAATTATGGTCACTGCTATTTAAATAAAAGATAGAAGAAAATATTACTTGAACTATAAAATTTTAAAAGCATATTTTTTCTTAGATGGGCTGTCAATTGCTACTAAAGTTTAATCATTATTTATGCATTTATAATCAATAAGACTAATTTGAAATTTTAAAGTTCAAGTGTTATTTTCTTATCCCTTTTGCTACTATTTTTATATATACATATACATATATGTGTGTGTGTGTGTATATTCTTTTTATCTTATTTATGAGTCACTTTCAATGTATTTCATATAGACAAAAAAAAATCTTAAACTTTATCAATTTTACTACAAAATTCAACAATTTTTAACTTTATCCCTATCTAATACACATTATACTTTATGAGAACAAAATCAACATAAAGATAAATGAAAGAAAAAATATACATTCATGTAAAAAATTGAATGAGGCACCTTATAAGAATATCAATAGATTTCTTCTCCCACTATCTTATAAACAAGACCATAGTAGTATGCACTAAAGATATTATAAAGTCATTTAATTATTTATTTAAAGTGGACAATATTTTCATCGATCTTTCAACAACGTAAGTCCGTGAGTTATATTTGTGTGTGTACTTACATGTACCATACAACATTTTCTATTTAAGAAATTTACTGTCTTAAGATTAAATGACTAAAAGTGCACTTAATAAATATAAAAACTAAACTAAAACTTAATGCAAAAGTTACACCACGTATAATAATTTAAAGAAAAAATTACTTATACAGTGTGTTAAGAATAGAAAGCTTATAATTATAAAATGAAATTGATATTATTATGATTGATATTTATTACTTAATATATTAAAAATTGATGCGAATATTTTATCACCATGATTTAATTTAATTAGTTTATTTGGTTAGGGTTAGTCTATTAATTTTCCTACATAAATGCTTCTTTGTAGAACAAAGTATCAATAGTGTTTATAATATTTCTTTTGTGCTTCAATGTAATCATTCATTTAGGATATTATTTTCCCTCCCTATTCATCTATCATATTGAATTGTTATACTTTATAGGAAGCGCTATGAAAAATAAAGGAAGCAAAGCCAATATAATTTATATTGTTCACAAGCTGTGAACCATTTCATCCGGCTTCGTGGTAACGTTATCCTCCATTATTGCTCTTTTTGCTGAGAGAAATAATCCAAAAGCATGGACTCTTCGCCCTGATTTTGAGCTTGCTGCTATTTTTCTTTTATCATTTAGCATTTGTTTTTCTTCATACAGTTAGTATGACAGTATCCCATATTAAGTTATATTACTGAATAATTAATCATTGATATATATATATATGTGTGTGTGTGTGTATGTGTATGTTGGGCAATATTGTGGTGATACTGAGAAACATAACGCATATATGAGCATGTGAAAATGGCATGCGTTGGTTGCCATGTTCACTTCTTATTTAAACTCAGGGTATCCACCGCTGATAGTAGTGATTAATCCCTTCATACTGAGGTCTCCACTTAATGGCTAAATACTGGCCACCATGTTCACTTCAATATAGGAATGGTCATTGCACTTATTTCTTTGTTAATCTCTTTCTCCTTGATGATACGTGTGTGCAAAATAATAGTCCTTTGTATATAAGATCTAGTTAGTAGTAATATGCCACAAAAAATTTGCCAGCAAGTTTCCATTGATTAAAAAAATGGTTAAAAAATATATATAATACTCTATATATGGTCACTTATTTATCATTTTTTAATTAATGCAGACTAAGAATACTCAGTATCACGCTACTTTAATTTACCTTTTTCCTTTTTTTGGATAGTTCAAGTTAACCATAATTACTACATTATTCTTCCTTTTTTTGCTAACTGATGCACAGAAATGGACGTGTAAACAAGTTAAAAGGAAACACTATTGACCTTTTCATTGGTCTGAGAGAACTTTTCAAATTGGTTAGCGAAGGATAATATACCTGAGCGTAATAATTTGTCTAATTTAGGATTGGCTCTCCAAGTTTTATGTTTTGGCATATAAAGTAGCAACAAAACATCTCAAGTCTCGGGTTATTTGGTGACTACAAAACAATAAAATATAAATGAAAAATAATTAAATTTAGGGTTAAGGTGCTTAAATAGATTTCAACATTTTTCAAAAGTGCAAAAATAATCTTCAACAATTTTTGGTATCAAAAGTAACCTTCAACTTTTAAAAAGGGAGTACTCCATTAGTTGACTGTTATTATAACATTTTAAGGTGTAAACATAACCATTAACTTATATCAAAAGTGTAAAAAGTAACCATAATTTTTTTTCATGCACAAGTAATTGAAACTCGACTATTTGAACATTAATTTAGAGTTGTTATGTTACTTATTCAAGTTGAAGTCCAAGAGGATTTTAATTATGAGATAACTAATGGTGATATGGATTATCCTAATCCTACCATATGTCTTTGCGATCTTTCACCTTGTACAGCTCATCGAGCATGGGCTCCTGCTGCTGGCTTGTTCCCATTGCTTAGGCCTGAGCAATTGGGTATCATCTTCCCTTATATGCACCCATCGGACTACCTAGACCCAACAGCTGGGTAGCATCTATCTAAACCCGGTCTGGCAAAAAATTATGGAAATATTAAAAAATTCATAATAAATTCCTCAGATCTCAAAACATCATTTTGATTAAGTTATACTATTCTGGACGCCCTCTATTATTTTCTAAGATATGAATAAAGCATATGATAGAGTTGAATGGGACTTTGTGGGTGTTGTGTTGGGTAAATTAGGTTTCTGCAAGGAATGGATAGATAGGGTGATGTGGTATATCAATTTTGTATCTTTTGCTATTATGTTGTCTGGGAAAAGGATGGCAAATGTGCACTCCAAGTCGTGGGCTCAGACAAGGAGATCCATTATCACCATATTTGTTTATTCTTGTGAGTAATGTTTTGTCTAAGTTGATTGAGAGAGATGTGAGTAGTGGGCTAATTAAAGGAATAAAGATAGC
>JBAGKO010014020.1:0-11451 GCA_037177275.1 Acacia concinna | reverse complement strand
ATATGGACCCTCTCTCCCTTGATACATGGCATTCACCTCTTCAACTTGTTCGAGACAATTTTGTGTAGTATGCATTTGAGAATTACATACCCTGCAGCTTGAGGCCACTAATGCAAGAGATTGTGGCTTATTGGAGCGGAGATCTTCAACAATAGTTGTTAATTTTGAAATGTCATGTGCCAACTTCACGAGAAGAGGATCTCTCTTGAACTCTCTTGAACTAAAATGCTGTCGATTGAGGGCAAAAGTTCTGATCAAATCCCATGCAGCCCTTGGTTCCATGTTCTCGACCGACCTATTTGTAGCAGCATCTAATACTTGAACATCATATGAGAGAAGTCCATTGTATAAATACTGTACCAAGTGCTCCTCCAGAATTTGATGATTAGGGCACTTAGTAATCATCTCTTGGAACCGGCTCCAGTACTTGAAGAATGATTCATAGGGCTCCTATTTAGCAGTAAATATCTCTTTTCAGGCAGTAGAAATCTTTGTGGAGGGAAAATATTTTTCCAAGAACGCTTTCTTCAAGGTAGTCCAAGACTCATAGGCATTATCCATGTAGAGAGGCAGGTTCATGTATCATTCCTTTGCTTTTCCTTCCAGAGATAGATGGAAAACCTTCCACATGACTGTATCAATGTCTGCGCCCATCAGTTTCATAGATAGACATAGCATGTAGAGAGTCCAGATATGAAGGTACAGGTTTTATCCTGCAAGACCATGAAATTTAGGGAGTGAGTGTATTAATTGACCTTTAATTTCAAAATCAGCAGTAACAATTGGAAAAGTTCTAGGCATAGGATCAAAGTTCCCATCAGATTGAGTTAATTCTTTTATAGTTCTACCCCTAGGCCTTCTATTTGGAATTATGTTCTCTCCTACTCTCTCATGATCATTATTTTGTGAACCCTCAAAGTTACCTTGAACATGTCCCCTAGGATGTATGTTAGCCATAATTTCTTCGTCTAATTCCTTACTGGATGAAGAAGAAGAAGAAGAAGAAGAAGAATGGGTAGGTGACGTTGGTGGTTGAGGGTGTGGATTTTGTGCAGCACTTCTAGTCACACGTCTAGACATACACTAAAAACATAAATCAAACACACCAAAGCAGGACAAATAATCAAATGAAATTCAGAAAAGGCACTCAAGTAACGACTAGAAGGGTCTCAGGTCTCGACTGTAGAGAGCCGAGAGCAACCTGCTAAAATAGGTGGATAAAGTCGCGACAAGGATATTCCAGGTCATGACTGTAGTGAGCTGGGAGCAACCTACACATAGAAAAAAATCAAGGTCGCGACGTGGGTGAAAACAGGTCGCGACTTCAGATACCAGAAACCAAATCTCATAGTAAATCTAGCAGAGAATGAATGCAATATGGAAAAATAAGGAAAATAAATTTGTTGTTGTTTTTTTCTTGAAATATTTTTATGCTATGGAATGCAAAACCTAAGCCTAAAATAAAGGAAAATAAAACCTAAAAGTAAAGAAGAAAAAACAAAACTCAATGAGAATCGAAACAATGGTTTGAAAACCAATTACCTAGGAATCAATTCAATGGCTCCCCGGCAATGGTGCCATTGATCGGACTGAAACTGTCACCTGAACTGGTCTGTCAGAATGATTGCACCACAATAATGTAGTATAAGGGGAACCAATTGTTCTTCTCGAGGAGCACGAACTGAAATTCCTAGAAATTAATTCTCAAACTATTGAATAAAAATAAGGGGTTTTTGGTGCAATAAATAAAATAAAGGAAATTAAAAGAAAATATTTTTGGCATTTTTCAATTAGGAAAGGTGGAATTGGATGAAAACTGTATGATAAAATAGTTCCTCGGTGATGTTCAGTCGGCTATCCTCGCTCTCTCGAAAGATAAAGGAGTTTTTTGAAACCTCTAAGTCTTGATTAAAAACCCCAAGCGATCGCTTGGGTCCAATGATTTAATCAAAGAAAACTACCCTGGGATCCTACGTTAATCAACTCAATTAAAACATTGTTAAGCCCTTTAGAGTGCATGAAGAAAGATGAATGAATGATCTCGAATTGTCAACCAACAATTTGAGATAATGCGTGAAAGGAAAATTAACACAATCATGCCAATCAAACCAATCACACATAAAAGTCTTAAAAACTCATATATAAATAATTCCAAAATTCATACATCGATCTAATGCAAAAGAAATTTAGGTCTCAATCACAATCATAATCAAAGTCTCAAAACTCAGTAAAACTACCTAGATCTAGGGAACTTCAAAGATATTAAAAGACAGAAATCTAAATTAACTAAATACTCCCTTGATTTAATCTTAGAGCTCAAGCTTCACTTCCATCACCGAGAGGCTAAAGGGTTTAGCCTCTCATGGCTTCATATCTCCTACAATCGCATTTGATCATTGAATCCATGAGAGATATGGTGGTTTGGTAAGGACTATGGTGGTTGGTGGATGGATCGAGTATAGATTGGTTGGATGGAGGCTAGGGTTAAGGAATGAGAGAAAGCTTTGGCAGCTGCTGTATCATGAAATCACATAGATTCGGGCCTCCTTTGAACGTTGGTATCCTCCCCTTTATATAGGCTTTTTAGGAAACCTACTTCAAAAACCTAACTTGCATATCATGCACTCAGGACACAACCTCAGCATGCCACATCGTGACCTGGCTTCCAGAAGTTTTCCTGTTTTGATTTTCCTTCCAAAATGCACAGCTTCATTTAAATTGTCCAAATTGCGACCTCAAATTGCCTTCCAGAAGGTTTCCTATCTTGATTTACCTTCTAGAAGGTTTCCTATTTTCATTTGGCTTCCAGAAGGTTTCCTATTTTAATTTGGACCTTTAAGATTTGGTGGCTCAATCAATGCTCCATCATAGGCTCTAATTTCTCCAATTTCCTGAAAATCACAATAGAAAGATGTCTAAAGACCAAACAAGAAATTTCAAATAAGGAGAGAAAATTAACCATTTTTACCCCTAAAACAACAAAATGCAATGTATGAACTATGTAATAAAAAATCTCTAATTACAATGCATAATGAGGATAAAAGTATGCAATTTAGTAGGAAAACATCAAGAAAACCATGTTAATATGGTGTCAGATCAGTAGGGTGATACTAAAGGCCCTGAGAATATAAGAGACAGCTATTGGGCACCAAGTGGCATCTATACCACGTGGTATAAAATCATCAAATCTCTCACAATCACTGCACCATCCAACACAAGTCAAAATGCAGTCCAACAACACAACATCATAAAATTCTGTATCACCATGTTATTATCATAACCAATAATTAATTTTGTGCATTCTCAACATTTATATAAATCATTCAAGCCAACTTAACTAACAAGTTTGCTAAAACATAATTTATATTCTTATTGTATATTTTGCATGTATAAAATAATATAACATATATTTATAGCAATTTAAAATACTAGCATACGCTTATAATCACCTTAACAAGCATATAAGGTAAATTGGAAAGTGGTTACATCTTGCCAAAGCTAATAAAAATACCAACCCTCTTGTGAAGCTCCGCTTAACAACTAAGAAGACTCTACATAATGTATGTGAATATTTATCAATAAGATGATAACCAATGCAACAATTGACAATTAGTAACTAAACTCTTATCTTCACTTATTAGTTCCTTAGTAAAATTCCTAATACCTATATCATTAATATATTTATCATTATAATAATATTCTCCTCATTCTTACACTTTATTATATTCATTTAAGGTCATTAAATAATTTCCAAACACCCCACTTAAAATATAAATTCCCAATTCAAATATCAAATTCCATATTTTTATTTCACTAACTAAACCATTCATAATTCTCAATTCAAGCTTCACAAATGAATTCCACAATTTCAAACATTTTATAACCTTGCATATAAATCTTAAATCACTTTTTAAAAGCAACAAGAAAGTGTACAAGCCTTAATTTTCACTATTAGACCAAAAACCCATTTTCTGAATAAGAATCTCAAGTACTTAACAGTAACTCAAATCAAGTCCAATCACCATGAAAATTTAAACATAATATTCTCTTCACCTTTAGTTTGTAATTGATATGATTCCTTACCCAGACAATGCCCAGATTGCTCATCCAAAAATACTTTAAAAATTCGTAATAATTCCCCCATAAATAGAAAAACCCCCAACTTATAATCTAACCACAAAATCAACTTTCAACAAGTATTTCTAAGTTACCCATAAACAATTATCAAAGTTTCAACCAATAATTTGCTTGAAAAACTAAAATCCCTCTTCTCTTTTTGTTAGGGTTTAACTCAAGAAATCTAAAGTATAAAAGCTAAACTTATTTAACAAAATAAACCGATTACATGTAAGTATTTACTTACCTCTATAACCTTATAGTTCCCATTTGATGAAAATCCATACTTGCTTCATGCCGTAGACTTTAAACTTGTTTTATTCCCAACGAAACTCATACTGCTAAATGTAATATC
This sequence comes from Acacia concinna, assembly GCA_037177275.1. Taxonomy (NCBI): domain Eukaryota; kingdom Viridiplantae; phylum Streptophyta; class Magnoliopsida; order Fabales; family Fabaceae; genus Acacia; species Acacia concinna. The sequence goes on along the minus strand of JBAGKO010014020.1, from coordinate 6,980 downwards.
TTGATATTTTTAAAACCCTAGATGGGTATTCAGGATGAACAGAGGGCCTTAATTTGTACAAGACTGAGAGATCTCACAATAATTGAAGTGAAATTCGAGGAAGAACTTATGTGCAAAGAGGAAAAATTTTGTAAAATTTCAAGTCAAAATTCGATCAAGTCCGAAAGCCCCAAAAAATTCCCATAAAATTCCAATAAATATTATAGGTTATTCATAATAGTACAAAATGATCATAATGACTTTTGGAGATCCAAGGAATTTTTAGTGAATTTCTCAATATTTTAATAATTTTTTTGTCGGACCTAATTTTTGGTAAAAAATTGACTATATCATATATATGTGGACCTCAACATTCTAGATTGGGATTAGAGAAAATTAGTATAATATTTTATAATATTTTTAAAGTTATCTAGAGGTCCGGAAAAAGTCCAAATGTATTAGCAAAAATTGCTGAAATCAGTTAATCGCTAGTAAAATGAACTTTTCGAAGAAAAAAATTATTTCTACAGTTCTAGATGTCCAAAAATCCTAAACATTTTATGGTAGCCTAGTGGTATTTCTTTAGAATTTTTAGAAAATATTGAGAATTTTTGGACTAGTATAGAATTTTCTAGATTTTTTTGGAATTAGGGCATATACAGGTAAATTTATCAGTATAAAATGAAATAGGGAGCCCATATGGAGCCCAAAAAAAGTGGTGCCCTTTGGATTGCTTGGGGAGCAAGCCAAGAACATCCTAGAAATACCACATGTCAAGGGGAGAAAGAGCGACATGTTGGGTTTTGGAAAAATTACACCTAAAGACCCAAAATAATTACACTTAAGGCCCCAAAACCCCAACTATAAATACCCCACCTCTCCTCTTCCCTTCACACCGATCTCCCCTCTCTCTTAAAGAACCCCTAGCCTTCTAAAAAGTTGAGTGATTCGGAGGAAGTTTGAACGGTCCCAACCCGGTCTTTTTACAAGTTCCAGTTTTCTCCTTATTTTTAATTCCTTTATTTTCTAACAGTTTTTAGAATAGTTCTAAGGGGAGGTTCTGTCCAATTGGGCTGGCTTAGATAATGAACCTAAGGAGAGATTCTGTCTAACTATCCTACCCCCAATAAGCCTTCCTAAGGGAAAGTGCTGCCCACTTTTTCAGGACTAAGATAACATTTTCTAGGGGAGTTGTTGTCCGACTATCTTGGACTAAAGTAGGATTTCTAAATAGGAGATGCTGCCTAATTGCCCTAGCCTAGGAAATGGGGACAGGCCAGTAGGAGGGGCTTGGGCTTGATAGCCTATCTAGGGTATTCTACAGAAGGGTACTGATAGGAGAAGGATACGGTCTGGGTAATGGGAAACCAAGACCCTAAGGGGTATAAGAGGGGACAAGTTGTAGTATACTGTTAGAGGCAGACAGTAATGCCCTGTATCATGATCTGTATAGGCATTACATAGAAGTGTACCAGTAATCCAGTAATGCTAGAAACAGAGAACAAAGCTTTCACACACACAGGAGTACTCGGTAGCTAGAATCTCTAATATTAACTTGTATTGCTTTGCTTGTATGCTGTTTGTTGGATGCTTGTTTATTGCGTTCTAATTGAGCTAGCATGTTATGTATGAGATGTATGACTCCCTATTTATATGCCTTAGAAATGTGATAGATGTAGAGTCACATGTATGCTTCTTATATACGGTAAGTGCTAAAAGAGGGGGCACTAGAGGAGTAATATGAGCATTGCATATAGCATGACATGCATTGCATTATACTGTTATTGGTTATGGTTTTGCTACTAAGGTTTTCCAAGAAACCTTACCATCTCCACAATGCTGATGAAAGCTTTGTAGTAGGCAAAGGAAGGGAAAGAGTTTAGACATAGATGTTTATGCTTCTTGATTTTTGGCATGTATATGTACAGTACAGTTGATATATGTATTCTGGATTCTAGTTTGTATCCATTCGTATATTAATGATATGATGTATGTTTTGAAAAATTTTCCTCTTTGTTTCAACGTACGAACATGACGAGTGGTTCTAACGGCTATAGTGAGATATGATAAGGGGCATGAAAAGTGGGATGTGACACTAAAGAGCTCTTGTTGTGTAGAAAAATATTTGGAAAATAAGTATAGTAGTTAGGTGATTTTATGAGGATGAAATGAAACTTAAAAGTATCTCAATCCTCCAATGGAGGACTGAATGCTGAACAAAGATAGGGAAGACGAACGAACTAAGGGGTTGTGTCTGCGAGATGGAGAAGAAGGAGAGGAATATATATTAAAGTGGCTATCGGCCCCACTGTTTTTTTTTTATTATTCTATTATTTTTTTCCTTTCTTTTCTCTTTTTTTTTCTTTCATTGTTTCTTTCCTTTTTTTAATATTTCTTAAATTCATATTTTGGCATTCAGATATCTAATCCCTTTTTCCTTAATTAACCACCCATTTTTTTCAAAATATCTAAGCGTCTGAATAATTTAACTATTTCTATATACCAATAACACATTTATAATATATTAATAATTAAAATCTCTTAAATAGTAAAATATGTTATACTTCCATTTAATCCCAACAATCCTTCTCAAAATTTTCCTTATTGTTTTCTAAAAATATAATTTAGAATTATTATCATAAAATTAAATCAAGTTAGAATAATTCATTTATACTCAACTAATTATACAAAATTTTCCATTTACCTTAAAATAACCCTATTAAATTCAAATTATTATTAAGAGATACACTACTCACAATTTTTTTCAAACATCTTCTACTATTTTTTCCTTAATTTTATGTTTATATATCTCAAATAATGTGTTTGATATACTCTGCACCTCTAATTACTTAATAAGCTATGGCATTAAAAATTGGGATGTTACAGTGCACATTTACCCCAAAAATCCATGTGTCATCTACTTCATCTTATTTAAAGTTAGATTTAAAAATTTTGAGACAAAATTGCTACTTAACAAAGATGATGTGAATAACTCGTGAATTGTCAGCTTAACATATTTGGTCAATTAATAGTCAAAATCAACTGAGATAGCGAATTGCTCTTCTTTTTATACTTTTGGGGCAAAATTGCCCCCAAAAAAAACTTCTAAGAAAAAATGCCCCTTAATCTTAAAAAAATTTAATAAATTTTTTTTGAAAATAAGTTAATAGAAATAAACACGACCTTATTAATTTTTAATAGCGCTGTTGTTGTGGCCTCACTTACAGACAATCTTCCCTTCGAAAAGGATAATCTTTTCTTCCAAAAATCCTTTACTGTGTTTGATCGAGATAGCAACTGCACAATGACAATCATGCAAGCAAGATTGTTTACACTCATCCTGTAGGGTATAATTGATCAACCTTTCATAATCTTCAAGAGGCCAATGTACACTTTGCAAATTAAAGGCCCTATATCATATTCCTCTTTTGGACTTTCTCGTGAGCTCTTATCATCAGCTCCTCAACCAAATTTGTTGTTTGGATCTACCAAGAAATATCCTTTTGAACACGTACAAGATAGCTGGCGTCTTGTTCTTGTCATCCCAAGAGCAGTAGCTATTGTAGCCATGCACAACAACCTCTACTCATATCATCACTAGATATTGCTTGGCATATGTCTTTAGGAACATACCCCACAATTGATCAAACATGATTTTCATGGTATTATATTCCTTAGGATGGGAAATACAATGAGAAAATTCCTTTAGAATGTAGCGTAGCTTGTAATAATATCTTATCGGATCAAGTTTAATAAAGTTTTCTTCAGAGTTTTTATTCAAAGTTTTGACTTACAAACTTAATATATGTAAATGTTAATTAATGAACAATGAATAATAGTTTATTATTTTAAGTATGCACACCATGATTACATTGCCATTATTTTTAGTTCACATATAAATTTAACATTTTGGTGTAACATACCAAATTTCTATCACCAACTATCACTTGTAGATGGAATAAAATGGTGTATTTGGTATAAGTAAGAGAGCCAAAATATTTTCTGATTGATTGCTGGAATGGTATTGGAGGCAGTAATAATGATAGAATAGCAGAAATTGATAGAAGCTTTCCATGATCTGTGCTTGACTCATCAAAATATGTTTATTGGAGATAGTATTAGCCAAGCAAAGAATGATTTGAGATAGATGTACTGGTGGCCAGGGATGAAGAAAGATGTGACAAATTTTGTTGCTCGATGCCTTACTTGTCAGAAGGTGAAGACAGAGCATCAATGATCATTAGGACTTTTACAGAATCCTAAAATTCTTGAGTGGAAATGAGAGAGTATTACAATATACTTTGTAATGGGATTACCTAAGATCCGAAATCATGATGAGATATGGGTGATCGTAGATCGGTTGATGAAGACAACCTACTTTTAACTGATTAGTATCAACTACTCTCCTGATAGATTGGCAGAGATATATATCAAGGAAATTGTATGATTGCACAGGATTCCGAAAAACATCATTTTTAATCGAGATCCCAGATTTACTTCTCGTTTCTAGAAATTATTGCATGAGGCTTTGGGAACCAAATTAAGGTTTAGTACAACCTATCATCCACAGACAGATGGATAGACAAAGAGAACCATACAAACTCTGGAGAATATGCTGAGGGCTTGTGTACTAGATTTCAAAGGAGGTTGGGATCAGTTCCTTCCACTTACATAATTCACATATAATAACAGCTATCACTCAAGTATTTATATGGCTCCTTATGAAGCGTTGCATGGACAAAGATGTCAGTCGCCTTTGTGCTGGGCTGCAATGTCTAAAAGAAGTTTGTATGGGCCTAATCTAATGGACCAAACAACTGAACAAATTCAACTCATTAACCAAAGATTACATACAGCCCAGAGTCATCATAAGAGTTATCCAGACAAGAGATGAAAGGCACCAGAGTTTGAGGTTGGTAACCATGTATTCTTGAAGATTTCACCTAGGACTGGTGCTGGTAGGGCTCTAAAGATGAGGAAGCTCAGCCCTAGATACACAGGACCCTTTGAAATCTTGGAGAGAATTGGGCTAGTGGCATATCGACTCACTTTACCCCCAAACTTAAGCAGGCTATATGATGTCTTCCATGTCTCACAATTGAAGAAGTACCAACTAGACCCAGATCATGTGATCGAATATAAGGATATTGATGTACGAGATGATTTGATGTATGAGGTCGGGCCGGATTGCATCATTGATCGGCAGGAGAGGCAACTTTGGCACTAAAGTATTCCATTTATGAAGGTGATTTAGAAGTGATTGTCTCCTAGGGAAGCTACCTGGGAAGTGGAAGAGGACATGTGAAGACGATACCCGGAGTTTATAAATCAATTTATGTAACAAATTTCAGGTATGAAATTTTTATTAACGAGGGAGAGTTGTAACATACAGAATTTCTATCACCAAATATCACTTGTAGATGGAATAAAATGGTGTATTTGGTACAAGTAAAATAGACAAAATACTTTCTGATTGATTGCTGAAAAGGAGCTAGAGACAATCAGATTGTCATAAGATTTTGGATGACCAAATGATGTCCAAACCTCATGATATTTTACAAGATGAAAGTAGATGTCCTAAGCTTTAAATTTATAGGTCAATCAAGTTAATTGGATGTATAGTCTAAGAGATGTGAATTTCTGAAGTTTGCCCAGTAGAATTTATTGATTTCTAGATCAATATTCAGAAATTGAATTTTTGGGAATATTATGATTTCAATTGATCTAAGAAATTATTTTTCCCTCAAACTATACTCAATAAGGAACATTTGGGCTTTGGAATCACTTCAATTGGATATGTGGTCAATTAGTTAAGAATTTTCAAAGTTGGGTGAAAATTCTGTTCAGAAATCCGAATTTTATAAATGAAAGGGCAAAATGGTCTTTTCACCCCCCATTTTGGATTTAACTCATCTTCAACCTCCCCTATGCCCAAATCATGACCTAAACTAAAGAAATAGAGAGAAGGAGTGCAGCAAAGGATCCAAATTTTCAAGGTAAGTTGTAAAACACTGATTTCTTGTAGTTTTTGGTACCTAGGATCACTTCTAATCATGTTCCATTGATTAATTTGGTGATTTGAAGACCAAATCAAAAGGAGAAGGGAATAGGAATTTTTGACCTAGAGAGAGGAAGTGAAGAAAATCGAAGGTAACTTCCAAAACTCTAGTTCTTTCGTTTCATAATTGTTGTTGTAATTGTCTGTGGGTTGAATCTATGGCTATTCTTCTTGGAATTTTTATTTGGGGAAATGATGAAATCTAGCTATTATGCTACCAAAATCTTCTCTAAATCATGTGTGATTAGTGTATAAATGACTAAACACTAATTAGAAGTAGAAAAGAGTAAGTTTAATCAGTTGATTTCGAAGAAATCACATTTTTGATATATATGGGTATTGTTTCGGCCAGACCATGTAAATGGGGGTTAGAGATGGAATTTGACAATTCTAATGGTTCCATTGTGTTAAGAAGGGAAAATTAAGGGGGGATTATATTGGCCTCGAAGTCCAGAAAGCCCCCAAACGTAAAATGACAAAAGTAAGTTTAAAACCTAGATTTGGACTCCTAAGGGTGGTATGGTCATTTGACATTAAATTTTTCAAAACTAATATAAAAAATGGATTCTACATGCGAAATTGTGTAGGGGTAGGTCATCTCATAATTTTGGAAAAACAAAATAGGACAAAATATAAGAAGGAAATAGACGAGTACCCTAAAGACAATTTTATGATTGGGTGTTTTATAGAGGAATAATAAATGTTAGACACTTAAGAAATAAACTTGAATGAATAATAACTCATGTGCATCATATTTGAATTCGTAGGATACAATATTTGTTTGGACAAGACTAAAAAGCCAATAGGACTGCTAAAAGCCAAAAAAGACTTCAGGTAGTAACTTTGTCCTTCATAATGATTGTAATATGCTACATGTATTATATGCCATGCATGAGATTGAGACTAAGATGAGGGGACGCTCGTGCTAGAGACGCCTGAGAGA
>JBAGKO010014009.1:0-11451 GCA_037177275.1 Acacia concinna | reverse complement strand
CTATCGGACATGTTCGCATTCCAACTAGAATCTTTGTGGAATTTTTCCTCTTTGCACAGAGGTCCTTCCCCGGATTTCATTTTAATTGTTGTGTGATATTCCAATCCATTACAGACTACAGCCCTCTGCCCATTCGAAATATCTCATCTAGGCTCCAAAAAATATTAGGGTACGACTCTCGACCGACTCTAAAAAACACTATTTTGGCCTAAATATCCTATTTTGGGCTAAGAAAAAGTTTGGGCCCATTACAGGTATACGACGGAAAACCCAAAGCTGGATTACATTTTTATGGAGGTTGCGGGCTTAGTATGAAAGTTTCAATATTTGATTTTACTTTCTTATCTTCTCCATCTATGGACGGTGGTGTCTTAACCTTGTTTTATACTGATTTTTGTAATGATGTCATTCTGCTTTTTTATTTAAAAAAAAAACTTTTGTTGAGATGAATTTCTATGGATGGAGGAAGGAGGGATAACGATTCGGTGGTTGATGAGAGAGTTGAAGCTAAAATTTAAAGAGGGGGAAGGAGTCGTGAGAAGAAGGTGAGGGAAGACTAGAGGAGGACGTAGATGAAAGAGTGACATGAGAGAGATTGTCAGAATTTTTTATTCAATAATCATATACAAATAATTATGTGGGGCCCACCAAATTCAAAATAAAACTCCCGTCAGCACAATTTAACAGAAATGGTTTTTTTTTTTCAATTTAGAAGAGTTGATAGGCATTTTTACTCTTTAAGAAAGTGTATGGTACCTAGTGCACATTTGAAAAAAGTACATGAGCATTTTTTTTCCATTGCCCATAAATGAAATATGGATGTTGGTTGGATTTATTTATTTCTAAATAAAGGTTGATAGGAAAAATTGTCCTTGAAAGTTTTTTACTTGAAGGCAATTTTGCCCTGAAAGCTTTTTGAAGAGAAATTTTACTTCAGAATTTTTTAAAATAGGGCAATTTTGCCCTGGCCATTATATCTATTAACGTTGACCATTAGTTGACTAAACATGTTCAGCTGACAGTTCACATATCATCTACATCATTTTTGTTAAGATACAAATTTGCTCCAGAAGTTTTAAATTTAACTTTGAAATAGATGAATTAGATGGCATATAGAATTTCAAGAAAAATTTGCACATTAACAAAATGATGTTGATGGCATGTGGATTGGCGGGTTAGCATATTTAGTGAATTATAGGGCAAAATTAATGGAGCTAACGACCAGGTCAAAATTTCCCCTATAAAAAATCTTATGGCAAAATTGCCCCTTAGTGAAAAAGTCTTAGGCAATTTTGCCCATTAATCCTTTGTAAAACTTCTGGGTGTGTTTGGTTCAACATAAGTGAAATTACGTGAGGTTCATTAAAGTTAAGTTAGGGATGTTATGAGCTTGTTTGGTTCAAAAAGAGGGGAGGTAAGGTTAGGGGAGTAGTTATAAAATATAAGAAAATAGTCATGGGCAATTTAGTCATGTTGAGATACAAGTTTTTTCTCACCTAGGAAAAGCCCCAAATTTGAAGGTTTGAGAAATGAGGGAAGGGAGAACTAAAAGGCAAAATTTTTCCCTCCTCTCACCTCCCTTCCTTCCAACCAAATAAAGTTTTATTATCTTCAACCCTTATCTAGCCTAGAAAAACTTTCAACCAAACACACCCAAGTTTGTTTGGTTGGAAGGGAATGGATGGAAGAAAATGATAGTAAGTTACCTTGTTTCATTTGGTAGGAGGGGAGGAAGGGCATGAATGTTTAATGAACCTTTGCCTGGTTCAAGAGGGGAAGGGAGGAGAAATAATAACTAATTTACAATTTGACAATTTATATGTTATATTATAGGATTAAGGTGCAAAAATACACATGAGATTATTCCTCATGAGCATCCAGCACCAAATGTTTTTTTGTGTGCAAAAGTCACTCTGAGTTTTCTAAATAGGTGCAAAAGTCACATATTCTGTCAGAGGAAGTTAACGCCTGTGAGCTTAGACGTTATGGTGCCAAGTGGAGTCCAAATGTAATTTGACTCATGCATGTGTGGCAGTGGGCTTGATTTCTCCATTAAACACACAACAACTCCACCACATTCAATTAAATTGAGTGGATGGGGGAAGAGGAAAGTGTTTTTCAAATGCATACGGATTTTTATCATCGCCAAACAAGTGTTGCGATTTTTATTTCTCCCTCACTTTCACTCACATGCTATTGCAACGACACCCATGGATATCGATTGGGTCGCCGACAATCTCTGTGGAGATCTGGTTCTTCCACCTGGCTTTACGGTGCAAATCATGTGCCACCAGGCGAAGGCGAAGTCCAAGACAAAATAGCCTACAATTGTAGTGCCAGAGGAAGAAAGGGTTTTTGAGGTTCCTGGTCCCATTGAACATTGCGTACCTTAAGAGCATTCTGAATCGCCTCCTGTCGTGGCTATTGAAGAAGAAGAAGAAGAACCACTGCCTAAGGTAGTCAATCTTCCTAAGGGACAATTTTTGCTAAAAATGGCAGGTTCTATTGTTTTAGAGATACAAGAAAATTTTAGAGTCCATCAGTATGAGAGGAGTAGAGAGAGTAAGATATATGAGGAAGCCTATTGGAGATTATTACACTCAGCCACTAGTTATGTCCAGTAAGGTTGCTGGCGACGCATCTGATAGGGTTCCACCTCCACGCATGATTTTGTGGAGCCAATGTGGTACCTGTTTGTTAGAATCATTAAGGCTTGTCAGCTTGCTCAGAGTGATAATCCTTATGTAAAGATTTGTATGCCTAGCAGTTTATTTAGATCAAAACTTGAGACTTACTGGCCTAAGAACTGCCATGACTCGCCGGAATTGAACTGGTGTTCACAAAGGGGTACAATGTTGATTCTAGGAACGAAAATTTAGAGCTTTCAGTTTGGGATTTTCCATCTATTGCCCAACTGCCACATCAATTAGAATTCAAGCAAGGAATTGAAGGAAATGACACCTGGACGCTAGCTGGCAGCAACTTGTTAAGTTAACGAAAGTTATCTAACTTTAACAGCGAAATGTAACTTTTGCACCTATTTAGAAAACTCAGAGTGACTTTTGTACCTAAAAAAACATTTGGTGCTGGAAGCTCGTGAAGAATAATCTCATGTATATTTTTGCACCTTAACCCAATTTTCAATCATTATTATTTATGTTTTCATATTTCACTCATTGATACCTCAATCTCATAAATAATTAAATTTTACTTAATTCTAAACTTTGATATTAAAATTTGGGATCCTACAATTGAGAACTTCAGTATTGTAATTAGCAACTACCCTTTAGTATCGTTCAAGTTTAATTCCTCATGAGTCTAGCCTCTGGTTAGCTCTAGTTTAACTCCTATATTCTCTACTCACCCTTAACCTACTACCCCAACTAGCTAATGGCTAGTGGGGTGTAATAACCTTGATACATAATCTATCATAGGATTTGCCAAACGTTATGGATTAAGATATCCTATATACATATATTAAATTTAAATAATACCAGTACTAGTATTAAGAGGGGAGAAGCCTAATTAAATCTTTCTAAAATAGCAAAATCTAAATGTAGGCATATACTTTCAACAAATTCTTAATCAAGCTTCGAGGCCTAATTATAGATTTTAGAATGTTATTAAAAGACCATAATACCTCTATTTAGTATGGTTCCCTGCATTAAACATGAGTTTGTTTATACAAAAAATTGATCAAAATAATTTGAAGACTCAAATATTTGAAAGTGTCTATAGATGCTTTAACAAGCATGAATATAAATAAGTTACTTGGAGATGTGTAGAAATTTATGGTGTAGATTCCTACTAAAATTTGTGATCATCTTCTTCAAACGTTGATCCTTTCTCTATTACAACAATTTACTTGTTTGATCAATGTTGCCTGCTTTATAATTTAATCCAGATCTAATGGAGAGCAGTAATGCGAGGGTCTCTCATATGCCTTTACATATCTACATCTCACATCTCTCCTACCTATTACTATCTTCATAAAAACGAATCAAAGAAATTGACTTTTATGTGTGCCAATGTTGTCATAAGTCTGCAGTATAAAATCCAAATACAAATAATGCATAATTGGAATAAGTTTTATTTACGTTCCTCTCATCAGTAAAAAAGTGAATGCATAAATAATTGGTATTTCCTTCTTGACAGCTAAATCTTTAGACCAACACTTGTTCAAGTGGAAGGATAGGATTCACATATCAAAATGTAAAGCCACCACCAAAATTCAATTTTGAGTTCTGATTCCTTTTGTCTTTTTTTCCTCTCAAAAAGCCCTAATTCCCCCTATCATTAAATTTTAGATGATTTATTCTGCTGAGAACATTGTGATGTGGATGTTGGTTAATCATTTTAACTTTTAAGGACATTTAAGACTTTTAACGACATTCTAAAAGTGTTAATTAGGCCTCACGGCTTGATTAAGAATTTGTTAAAAATGTAGGCCTAACTTTAGATTTTGCTATTTCAAAAAGATTTAATTAGGATTCTTCCTATGAAGACTATGAATAATATATTTATTCCTCATATTTCTAATAAACACATGGTACCTCTATTTTATTTTACATATAAAATATAGAATTATTTCTCATAATTATATTTATAGGTTTTCCTCACAATTTCTTGAATAAAAGTATATATTGCTTGTCAAATACATCATACATTATAAAAAATCTACACACACATATATATTAAACATAAAATTAGAAATTGATCAGGGATTCTTTAACCCCACCAGCAAGTAAATATTTCATATTTTATGATAAATCCAGCTTTGTTTTCCTATGTTCTTTTTCCCCTTTTGGAATGTAAAGTTTGAGAAAGGGAATCCTTTTTTCCACGTATACTAGCAACCAGGCAATGTCTAAGATGATAGCCCCATCAATTTCTAATATAAATTATATTTACTCAATTTGATTAGATTAAAGAAATTAATCAAGTTGGTTATTATGATATATAATTTTTTAAGCGCATTAGTTATCTTTCTTAATTCCGCATCGTCTCTCCTCCTTTATTATTGGTGAAGTAGCATCAATATAAATAAATTTGAAAAAATTGATATGTGTGAAAGCTACAATTTATATTTAGAATAAGATAAATTCCCCAAGGAAAAAAAATCAATTCCTCAAATGTGTTACTCCTCCAATCCTAATCATTGGGCAACATTTAAGAGTTTATCCTTATCTTAAATAGAAGATATAGTTTACCTATTTGTTAATTTTTTCTTAATTTACCCCTATTGATACTCCTTCAATAATAATCAAATAGGAAAGAGAATGGAGGATTAAAAAAAATGATCAGAGTATTTTAGGAAACTAGTGTAAAGTGTTAACCTCGTGCATTGTACGGAAATGTGCATTCTATTTATGGTACATTTTGAAAGTTTTTTTACAACTATAGTGTATTTCTTATATATCTTAAGCTAAATGTTTAGCTCAGGAAATGTGTAAAAAAATATTTTTTAATGAAAACAAAATTATGTATTAACTATAAAAAGTACAACAATGAAAAAATTGTAATAAAATACATACATCCCTAAAAAGGTAAATAAGTCTCCAGTAAACGGTCCTAGGATTATTAAGAAGAGTAATATGGGACAGTTTAAGTAATTTACACCAAAGAAGATAATAGCGAGGTTGTCTAACTACTTCCTGCTTGATGAAAAAGATTATGACTTCTATAATTGCAAGCAGTTGGAGATGGAAAAGTCCAATCCTAGTTGGTGAAATTAAAACCCAACATCATAATTGACGATTGTTAAAATATATCTGAACATGTATATGGCGTTGTGCTCTGTACAGTGTCTGAAGTTTGAAGATAACTTCCCACCAGGCTTGGCTTGTAGACAAAGTACGATTCCATCGTACAGCACCCGAACTTTAAGTGTGCTGTAAAGTTAAAGATGGGAATTGGTGTTTGTACGATGTCGTCATTGCTACTACTTTTGTCTATGCTTGCTTAATTACTTGTTGTGGCAGGATTTTATCCCCTGCATGGTAAATTCGATTTTGAGGGAACCAAAAAGATTCTCGTAATTGGAAAGAAAAGAAGGACAAAAAATTACTAGGATCTTTGTGGTTAGATAGCCAAGAGGTTATCCACTGAGTTTTGGAGAGATTAAGAAATGTATCTATACATAAACCAGCACATATGCCAAACCAACATGCTCGTGAAAAAGGACAATGCATAAAAAGATGGTCAAGAGACTTACAGTCAATATGACGAAAGAAACAAACCTCATAATCTATGATATAGCAAACTCAAAGTAGATGAGAGGTGGGCAGAATGCCACGAATGACCTTCCAATGAAGTAACTTAAGTTTTGGTGGTAAAAGGATTTCCATACTAATGCTAAAACCTCAATATCCAGTCTCTGAGAGGAAGGAAGTGAAGATTGAAGCAGTTGGTATCCTTAACCGAATATGTTCTCAAATTGTTTCTAAACCAACGAATGATATCTGGCCTTTTAGAGATAGGGATGGGATGAAGAGCAAATTACCTGACTACCGGTCCAGGTATAGTAATGAGAGTATATCAAAATTCTAACATCTTGTTGAACGCAGTATAAGGTCAAATACCCTTAACTGTGGGTATGATAGACCAAACTGCTACACCGCCACCAACGCCTACTATCCAAAAATATAGATTGTCCATCTTCAACCTGCCAGGTTAGGTAGTTAGTCACTAGTGTCCTTGCCTTAAGATATGTTTGCACAATTGCGAGTTGTTGTAAACAGGGCTGAAAATAAAATTGTGCTCAGCATCCGTATACTTTGGTAACATGATGTGACTAAGTAGAGAAGATTTATTAGGAATCACTTGCCAGTAATGTTGAATTAAAATGTTCCAAGGAAAATAATTGTAAACCCTCACGCGATACTGGCAAGCATAGTTCCTCCCACCAAATATAATGAGCACGAACAGAATCCTCCACGTTATCCCAGAAGAAGTTTGCCATTTTCATCACAATTTTATGGCACAAAGTACTAGGAAACTTCAATATAGAAAATGGATAGACCAATTTAGACGAAAGGTTATGTTTGATTAATGTTAGACACCCAGCTTGTGAAAGCAAATTTCCTTTCCACCTGACCAATCTTCTATCCATCTTTTCAAAGATTTCCTGATACATCCATTGGTCAGATATGGAGTTTTCAAGATAGGTACCCAGTATTTTCCCAAACGTGCATGGAAACGAATACCAAGCACTTCAGCCAATTTACGTTTCTGCTGGTGATGCACTAAGGGACTGCAAACTAGACAAGATTTTTTATAATTAATTTACTGGCCTGAAATGAGAGAATATATTTTAAGCAATGCTTGAACAATATAACAATCTTCCTTCATAGCTTGACAGAAAAGTAGGGTGTCATTAGCATACATAAGATTGGTCAACAGGGTAGACCTGCGTGACACACAAATGTCCTTCCACCTTGAAAGCTGGCCGCTTGGTAAATTATACAAGAAAGAACATTTGCACAAATTATAAACGACTAAAGTGATAAAGGATCTCCTTGTCTAAGGCCTTGCAATGGTTGAAAAAGATAACCCGATAACTCATTGATTATTACTTCGTAAGATATCGTTGTCACGCATTGCATGATCAAATCTATCATCATATAGGGAAAGCCCATTTATGTAATAACCTTTTGTAAGAAAACCCAGGAGACCTTATCATACGCTTTAACAAAATCCACTTTAATTGCACACCAGCCGGTATTCCTTTATTGAGTTCCTTGGATTTTCTTCTTACATTCAGATGACAAAATAATATTATCTATAATCAAGCGACCCTTAAGAAAAGCATTTTGATTTGGAGTAATCAAGTCACCAAGAACCTCCTTTAGCTTATTACACAAAATTTTGGAAATTAACTCATACAAGACATTATAGTGACTGATAGGCATGAAATCCTTAAAAGAGCTTGGGTTGTTGCATTTTTGTAATAAGATAGTGAAAGATCTATTAAGCTCATTAAGAATGAATCCTTGATGGAAAATTTGAGAAACCATGGTGATAATATTATGCTTCAACATGTCCCAAATTTTTTTATAGAATCTAGCATGGAAACCATCTGGTCCTGGTGCACTGTTCGCCTTCATATGAAATACAGCTTTTTCAATCTCTTGGACTAATAATAGGCGATTCAAAAGGCATAAATAGCGATAAGACATTTTAGGTAAATTGATATTATCTAAAGTCTCATCCATAGCAGTCATATTAATCAACTTAGGAGCAGCAAAAATATTTTTGAAATAAGATGTGGCCTCACAATGGATAGATTCATGGTTTTCAAGCCACCTTCATCATTTTTAATTCAAACAATTGTTTGTTTCGTTCTTCTAAAAGAAGCATAGTTATGAAAATATTTAGTATTCCTATCTCCATAAACCATCCAATCATGCCTTGCCCACTGGGCCCAAAGAGATTCCTCATAATCATACCAAAATTCAAGCTAGGATTGCAGAGAAAAAAATGAAATGTTCCTCTTGGGAAGAAAGAGCTAGTTGTTGATGCCAATGTCGAAGCTCCTGTTCCAAATTTCTTATGTTATTGGATATCCAACCAACAGAAATTTTATTCCATTGTGAAAGAGCCTTGTGAATATGTTTAAGTCGAGCATTGATCTTGAAGGCCCATAAACCGTGTATGTCACGCTCCCATTATTTTTTAACAGTGTTGTAGCATTGAGGAAACGAGAACTAGAAGTTCTCAAAACAAAAAAAAATTAATTGTGGATCCCTGAATCAGTTTGGAGGAAAAGTGGAGAATGATCTGATGTAGCCAAGGGAAGAATTTGTAGAGCAGACATAGGAAAGGATTGTAGCCATAAAGGGTTGTAAAGAGCATGATCAAGTTTTTCTTTGACAATATGAGCGCCTTAGCGATTATTGCACCAAGTGAACCATTCACCGTGGGAAGGAAGATCAATGATATGACAATCACCCAAAAAAGCACGGAAAGAAGCCGCATGTATGACAAAGGAGGATGCATTATGCTTAGTAGTTATGCCTACAATTTAATTTACATCACCAATTATAAGCTAGGGTTTAACAATTTTAGGTGTGACGGATAGAAGCTAAGTCCATAAAACATGACGGTCACGAAAAGCAGGAAACCCATAAACAAAAGTAATGTATACATCATAGATATTTGATATAGTACAAGAAGTATAGATCCAATAAGGAGTTAAATCTAAAACAAACAAGAAACCGAACCTGAAACACCTAAAAAAAGACCACTACTACGTCCAATAAGATCCATAAAAACTTCATTAGCAAAACAAAATCAATGATTTTTTTTGAAAATTTACATTGAGGTAAAAGATTTTCACTAAGAAAGAGAAAATTTGGAGAATATTTACAAACAAGATGTCTAAGTTGTTGAATTGTTGTGGTTTTATCAAGACCACGACAATACCTTTATGGCGCTAGGCGGAGTTTTTTGGTAGAAACTCCACAAAACCACATAGAAGTATCAACAAAGATTGAAAAATTTGTTGGAAAGGATATTGTAGGCCCCAGAAGAGAGGGTGATAACTGCTCTGACGGCTCAAGTCGTGGACGTTTCCTTGATAATGCCAATGGCTAGTGCAAAGCTGTAAAGACATTTGTAAATTGAAGTGTAACAGATGTTGGCATTGTCAACAATGAGGTGGCATTAAAGTCAGTAGGCAGAACTAGGAGAAGCTGAATATAGGTCTGAGACTTCATGTTGTAAAATAAAAGAGAATCACCCATATCAACAGGATAGGGAATACAAATAAAAGGATCAATAATGTCTAACAAAGCCTGAGCCCACATCTCCTCTATAGGAGGTAAAGATCTACTTGACCCAGTATTAGGTGGGTGAAAACCAAAATATGTGAGACCAAGAAAAAGTCCATGAAGCCAAGACAAATCCTCATCTAGATCCAAAGAAGGAGATAGCTGCAAAGGTAGGCCTTCCAATATCATAAATTCTGACTAAAATTGATGGGCTGAGAGAGATTGAGTTGTTGAAAATTGGCCCACAGATATAAAGAGGTGAGGAATAGATTCCAAATGCCACTGTGAAAGGATGTGTCATATCCAAAGTGGGTCCACTAAAAAAAAGCCTAAGCATTCAACCTAAGTTCTTTCAACCACTACCAAGTGTAAACAATCTTCTGAAGCAATATGATTTCTGACAAACTGAATGAGTTGATTAGTCTCGTCAACTAAGTCAAAGCCAGGAGACAACAATCGGAAGAAGTCATGATGATGATTAGAGGGTAAATTAACTGTTGAAGGATCCGGAGGCTGAGATTTCAGGTGATGTGCATCAAGATTTTCATGAACCAAAGGCTCACTGACATTTAGTGAATGAGTAATACCTATATTCTAAAAGAGATCATTAAGGGAAGCACCATAATATCAACAAGTGGAGAGGCGGCCTGAGCCACATTTTCTATAGGATGGTCACCACCTGTATTATAGACATGTAGGCCAAACTGAGGTGAAAAATCCCTGTTTGGTAATTTATGCAAATCCTCATCCATATGGTGCAAGGGATCAAGTTTTTCATGAGTGAAATTCGTGGATGGAGGCAGTAAATGAGAATCCATGCTAATGTGTAAGTCATATGGTGATAAAGATGGTGAAGAACTTGGTGAAGCATGAAAAGGTTGATGAGGATGAAAATCGTGATAAACATGAGTGGCACTCACATTTACCGAGTAATAACCAACAAGCAACAAGATCTCCCGGAATCCAAGAAATAAAAGTCATTTTGCATTTCCTAGATTTAGAAAAGAAGGTAATATTTTCTCTGACCACCAACGAGTAATCATAGTCCCGAATAAAGTCTGAACCAAAGCGATCAAGGAGTCGGGCACTATGAACAGTCATGCCAGAATTAATTAAAAAAACATCCCAATCACATTCTCGATCCATATGATCAATGTGTCCACATGCACAACATATACAAAATATCCATTCATACTTAAATTGCACCCATTAAAGCTTGGAGTCTTTTTCAAATTTAACATGACAACCCATAATTAAAGGTAATGCAGGATCTATTATTGCATGCACACGAATAAATCTTATATTTTCAAAAGGATCATGGTCCATATCAAACTCATAAAAATCCCCAATAACATAACCCATTAATTTAGTAGTAGATAAGGTGTGATAATCAAGTGGTAGACCCCACACTTGGACCGAAACTTGAATTTTTGCCAAAGGATCTCTGTTAAGTGCTACCTCAATTCCTAATTATAAGACTACATTGACTTTTTTGAAGAATCCTAGGAAAATCCTAAGAAAGCTAATTACATTATATTAAGACATTAAAATTTATCATTTTTCTTCAATTTATGTTGTTTGACTTATGAACTAATATCTAATGTAATAAAACACAATATATGATATGATAAAGTAATGTAATTAGCTTTCTTAAGATTTTTCCTAGGATTCTCCAAAAAAA
>JBAGKO010013939.1:0-11453 GCA_037177275.1 Acacia concinna | reverse complement strand
CATAACAATAATGAAAGCAAATTTATTGCATCCTATTTGATTGATATATTCAATACAATATATATATATATAATAAATTTAAGTCCTTGCTCACTTACATTCTGATGAACAACACTTTTTTTTTGCCAAAAAATTGCAACACACTTATTAATTAGAATGTAAGTAGATATGGTCTCAACTTTAATATACATATATTAGTGTGTGTGTGTCATTAGGCTAGGCTTCCTCTTATTTTTTGGAGGAGGGGTTCGAACCCCCACACCCCCTAACAAGAAAATGATTTTTTTGGCCACCTCCTTTGGTGGGACCCACTCCAAAGGTCAGCCTGTCGCTAGTAAGACTTTGGCGTGGGGTCCATTGGTGGTGGACAGAAATCATTATTTTATTATTTAAATAAAAAATAATGGTAATTTAGTCATTTTACCACGCAAAATTAATTTTGAATTAGTCTTTGGATCTGAATTGATGTTTCAGAATGTTTTGTGACCAATTTTAAATTAATTCCCTTGTTTGGTCTTTGAATAAAATTCACCCTATTTTAAATTTGCTATTGTCATTTTCTATTAATAAAATTAAGTGTTAACCTAAAAAGATTAAAAATACACTTTTAAAATTAAGTGACCAAAATGAAACATGATCTAAACTAGAAAGTTTAAAAATATATTTTAACTTAATTATTTTAAAAATTAAACGTAACATGTCAACTTTGAAAGGGTTTTATTTCAACATTAATATTTCAATATCAGCATATTTTTTTCAAACCCCGTTAGGGTTAAATGATTAAAACTGAAAGACATTTTGAAACATTATATAAAGTTAGAGGAGTAAATGTATATTCTTCTCTTAAAAAAAATTAGAAAAATTACAATGAGGTCCTAAATAAAGGAATTTATGTTAAAGTGGTTCCAAGATATAAATAAATTACTATAAGGTCCCAGAGCTGAGGTTGTTATTAACAACCCCAACGGCGTCATTAACAACTTCAGGATTGTTAAATGAGACTTGGCAGTAATATATTCCTTATACCTGGAACTTGACAGTTGTATTTTTTTTATCTCTATACTACTTTGACATAAATTCTGTTATTTAGGACTTTAATGCTAATTTTTTAAAAAAAATTCACATTTTGACAAAAAGTTTAATTTATTAGTTGTCCGTTCAAGTTTTCTTTTTTGGCCCACGTTGTCCATTCAAGTAATAAACATGACATGCCAGCACGTCTCATCCCCTTGGTCCCCGCAATCACTTTCCCATTATCATTCGAGAAATTTTTGTATGGGATTGGTTCGTCGACTTATTTGTGATTTAACTAAGGAATAAAAATTTAGAGAATGGGTAATGAATCACATAGATTAAAAATTTAAAGTGTCAATTGGGTTTTATTAAGGGTAGACCAATTATATTAAAATATTATAATTTAATTGATAGTAATACAATAACATTATGTATAGACGTAAAAATCAAAAAAATATATAAATATTATTTATAATAATAAAATATGTGACAATATATTAATATATTTTTTAAAAAAATATAAACAAATGAATATCATTATTTTTTTTCTTTTTTTTCTTTCTTTTAAAGTTAGATCTATAGAACCGGTCGGTTTCCCAATTCAACCGATCAAACCAATCGATCTAGTCCAATTCAATTTTTCATACTCTAGATCTAACTAATTTAAATATAACAATTTAATAGATTATTTTATCCCTCTTAAATATTAGTTAGCATATTAATAAAATTAAAAGATTTCACAATATGCTTTTCAATATTTGTGAAATCTTAATTAATGAATTCATTTATTTTGAGAAAAATAAAAATATAGAAATCACAAGTAACCAACTATAATTAATATTCAATGAATTGTTATAATTGATAAGATGATAAATGACATAGTGAACTAAGTTCACATAATAATTTATCACCTTTAACAAAAGATAACGTTGTCTTAATTGTGAAAAATTATGTGAAATAATATTTTATATTTTTTAATGGTCTCATTAACTTCAACCAAAACACTTTTTAAGAAAATGTGGTTTTGCACTCTATAAATTTAACATATATATGTAAATTAATTTGTTTTCGAAGGTTAACATATACATTAATTTGCTGGTCCATAAAACACATACATTTCAGGCGGAAAAAAAAACACATACGTTATTTTTTTCCCCTTCATGGGAAAATATACATTAAGTGATTAATATTTAGATAGGCAAAAAGAAAAAAAAAAACGGATTACGTATTTAGGTGAACTTGCTTTTTCAGGTGGTGGGTTCAGTTTTGTGTTGATGACAAGTGACCACCAAAGTGCCTTGAAGAAAAATTAAAGGAAGCGAAAAAATAATGGGCGTAAAAGGCACCACATAAAGACAACAATATAATGAATAAAGACAACAATATTATTAGGGGCACTAAAAGACTCTTACACGTGTACCCGTTCCAGGCCGTAAGATTCATACCACTTGTAATAAGATTCGGTTTCGACGTACGTTTGGAAGTTTCAGCCGCTACAAGAGTCAACATTACATTATTTTTACTTTTTCCCCACAAAAAAAGAGGCCCCACTTCTACATAACAAGATGTGACATGGATGAATTAATAGGAGCCAAGCCAACTATAATTTTGGTTATATATATTTATTGATGATAAAAATATAACTTATTTGCTACCAATACTTGTATGATAAAATGAAAGTTCAAAAAGAAAAACTTGTATAGGCCTATAACAACAAGTGCTCAGTTTAGTCTTTTCTATAATAACCTAAAATTTGAATCCTTTTTGTCTTTTTTATAAGAGTATGATGAGAGTTGTATAAATATTTCATGAGCTTTTTTTATACCTCATTTATTATATATATATATATAATGCATTAACAAAAATGTTAGTGATGCTTATATTTACTCTATTAATACCGTTTATTTACCCTCATAAATAAGGGAATACTTGAATAAAAATATAATTTCAGAAACACTTATTATTTTTAACAAATTTTAACTATTTTCTTAAACTGCAAAGTTTGATTATTAAGCTCCTATAAATATGAGTATAGGGATTTTTATTTTATTTTTTTGTAAGCGTGAACCTGCAAACTCCACTCCTTTTGGCTATGATAGGCGTTTGAGTTTCTTATATTGGATGAAGGATGTAAAAGAATGGTTAGCAATAAAGCGACTAAATTATAATCATTAATGTAAGATCTATTTATTTAATTTGAGAAGGTTGATAAAACTTAATAAACTATTTAATTATAATATATATGATATGATCTCTCAAAGAAAATTTTATATGACATAACACTATATTCTGTTTTTTTTTTTTTGTCAACATTAATTTGTAAGTTTTTTTTGCTAAACATTATTTTATAAGTTAAACAAATTAGTTTATTAAAAAAATATAAATATCATAGATAACATATAGAAAGGCCCATATTTAGAGCTAAAATTCTCTCTCAAACTATCTTTGACATTTAAACCCGAATAGTAAAATATTATTATATTATGTGTGTGTGAAAAGGATAACTACTATCAATTCTTTAATAAAACTCTAGAAGATAGGGGTGAGATATTACATTTGGTATTTATTTCTAAAGAAATGACATTTTTTATCCCCAGACATAAATAACACATAATGAAAGATATAATACAGAAAACATTATTACTCATCTTAATGTGAAGAAAATATTTTACATATCTCATTCAATGAAAAATATTATGATATTTATATTCAATTGTTAGAAAGGGAAAAAAAGACAAATTCACCGTCAAAATATATATGTCGCTCTTAATTAGTCAATGAAAACTACACTAGCCTAAATAAATGGTATTAGGTTTCAAATCATACCCTCCATATTGGCTGTTGTAACTCAAATAACACTAAACATCTTTTTAAGACTTTTTTAAAGTGTATGGTTGTGGTTTCAATTTTTCTAGAGAAGGTATATCAATTATGACCAAAAAAATCGTGGGTCAAAAAAAGATTTGGAAGAATATTATTGTCCTTCCAATGCAATCATCAATCAATTACATAATATGAAAAGTTGTGGGACCTACTTCATAACCCAAAAGGCCACAAAATGGGGTTAAATTAACAAATCAGATTTAAAGTTCAATGTTATACCTACAATTATAGAAATTGAATATTATTATCAATTTTGAAACTTGCTGAAAAATTTTTCAATTTAAAAAGAAAACGTTTTAAATGTTTTCCTATATTATTAAATCAAAGTCTAATATAATTTACCAACAATATGAAAACTGAATACCATTATCAACTTTGAAACTTGCTGAAATTTTTTTCAATTTAAGAAAGAAAGGTTTTAAATGTTTTCTTTTATTATTGAATCAAAGTCTTCTGTAATTAATTACAATATGAAAATTGAATATATGAAGATAGCTGCATTTTTTTTCAATTTAAAAAGGCAACGTTTCAAATGTTTCCATTTATTATTAAATCAATTGAAAAAGTTTTGAATTAAATATCTGTATATAATTCACATCTCCATGCAACATATAGGGTTAACACTAGTTTAACTAAAAGTTGGAAAATGTTTGTTTTCCTTGTGATCTTTTGAATCAACACAAATTAAGCAAAATATAATGCAACAAGTATCATGCATTTAGTTTGATTTTTTTAATAAAAATCAATTTTTGTTTCATGACAATCGAAATATATAATATTTATAATCTCATTTTTACTAGGAAAAATAATGGTAAAAAATATCAAATGGCTCAAATATCTAGAGAAAAAGACCAAATTTAGAATCTGTAATAACTTTCAAGATTCTATAACTGTTCTTCCATATTCTGCAAGTGATAGTTCATTTTTCTCAATTATTCGTGCCTTTTGGTCATTTTGATCAATTTCTCCCTTTTAGTAATCAACACCAACGCTTATTATTAGGGGTAAATGTCTAAAAATTAACATGTGCTCTTTTCAAAATTTTAGTTACAATAGTAACTATGTGGTTATAAAAGTGGAACAAAAATACACATTGACAGTTAAATTTAATTTTTTTTTCTCGTTTAAGGTTTACATGGATGATGACTCAATAGTTAAAATTTTAGTATAGGTGGCAGTTGATAAAATGAATAAATAAAAATAATCTACATCTACTCATTGATATTTATTTATTATCTATGAAGCACTCTGGTGCAATGGCTCTCTATGTTCAGTCTCAAGTAAATTAATCATTTTTTATTTCTTAAAAATAATCAATTAATAATAGTGGGTAGATGTAGATTTGTTTCCCTTTTTATCCACTATCACCTAAACTAAAACTTTAGTTGAGTCATTATCCACGTGAACTTTAAAAGTAAAAAATAAATAAAACTTAATGGTCAATATATATTTTTGCCCTACTATTATAACCACATAGTTACTGTTGAAAAAAAAAACACTTAGTGTTTGATACACTTTAGAAAAAATCACATTTATATCTGTACACATTTTCCCTATTATTATTTTATAGCACAAAAGATATTATACACACACACTCTGTGTTTACTTTGCATATCAAATGAGTGCAAAATTTTAGAGTTAATTTAAATATATTTCTTTTGAGAAATCACTATATGGTTCCGAGGGAAACAATGCAATCATCAAAAGTCTCAATAACAAGAAAACAATGTAGACCTATTATTATTTTGTATACCAAAACTTGTTATTGTATGGCATTCATGTGTTGTAGAAGTTTTTGGTAATAATATTCTTTTTTTGGAACTATGTGATTTTTCCTTGTACTTAATCATATCCACAATTCCAAAACAAAGTAATCAAACATGTGAAAGGATTTCTATTTGGAAAAATTGCAACGAGATCCCAATTAAGGAATTTAATTACAACCAGCTCCCACGAAATCACCAAATTATAGTGGACTCTCAAGGGACTTGGGTGTAATTAATTTTAAAGGTAAAAAGACATATATACCCTCTTCAATTAAAATTGAATACACTGATTTTGAAGATTTTGTTGCATACATCATTAATAAAAAAAAACATATCTCTTTTAGATGAATGTGAGAATCATTTGATGATTGATAATGTTTCAATTTTTTGGTTTAGAAAACAAAGTTTTGTTTAAGATAATAGAGGGTAGATATGTCTTTTCACCTTTATAATTAATTGCACATTTATTCCTTAAGAGCTCACTACAATTTGATGATTTCATGAGACCTAATTGCAATTAAATTTGTTAATTGTGACCTACTTACAATTTTCCCTTTCTATTTTTCATTGATTTCAATGGTGGAATCTAGCAAGCACCAAGTTAATGCATTTAAAATTTTCACAATTTTTTTAAACCAAACCTATTTTGAGAAAGCTTGATATTGGTTATCGCCTTCTTTGACGTGTTACAATTCCTTAATAAAAGGAAAAATCCTAAATAAAGATAAGAAAAATAGAGAAATCTCAATTCAGAACAGTGAAATTGGAAAATGCTAAATTAGTCTTTTTGTACTTTTTTTACGTAATTACAAAAATATCACTGAATTTTTAACAACACAAGTATCGTAATTCACAACACGAGTATCTAAATTAATAACATCATAAGCATTTAGGTGCTACGTATTTATACTGTGAGTTGTTTGCGCTAATATTGTTAATTGAGATACTCTTGTTGTGAATTATAATCCTCGTATTGTTAAAAATTCAGTGGCATTTTCATAATTATGCAAAAATAAAGTATAAAAAGAATGATTTATAATTTCTCGATTTCGTTGCTCTAAATTATAATTTTCCTATTTCCTTTTTTTTTTGGATTTTCGCTTAATAAAATTACAATTCAAATCGGAGGAGTCTAATAAATTTGTTTTAATTTTCACGACATAATGTCATTACCCCATATTTAAGTAAGTAAATTTCTTTAAAAAAAAAATCTATTGGTGAAAAAAAGAGAAAATCTCATATAAAGGCAGTTGAATTATTCAAATTTTAATTTGAGTTAATGAATTTAACAAATTATATATCAGGTTATACGCCCTAATTTGGAATTTAAAATTTCTGTCAAATTACATCAATATCCCATAATTATTAAAATAAAAAACTTGAAAACATAATTCTATTATCTGTTCCATCTATGCAACATTATCTTTATATATAATATTTAGCTACATAAAAAATTTTATTAGATAAAATTAGAATCTGTTGTGATAGGCAATCTACGTGAAGATTTATCATCATATTTTCACATTTATATTTTTATTTAAAATTTTATGACTCCGTTTTATTTTTTATTTTTGAATTGGAGGGCGGTATTACCAGTTTAATTTTGAATCTATTATATTGTATATATTTTGAATATAATACATGATTATCATTTTACTAAAAGGAAATATCTATTATAAAAATACTTGTGAAACATTGAAGTAAATAAAAATTCACCTTTTTTTAAGTATACACACTCCTAATAAAAAAAATCATATATACTCCTACTTTTAAGGAATTAAGTTATCCTAATTTTTTCAAGTAAAAAAATAATTATAATAGATCTTGCTTTTCAATAAAATTACTGGATATGAATGTAATTTAATAGAAATTTTAAATCTCTAATTATGACGCATATATTGATATATAATTTGTTAAATTCAGTTATTCAAATTAGAATTTAGGTAATTTTTCAGTCTTTATATAAGATTTTTCTAAAAAATTCAGTTTAAATTCAAATTAGAATTTAGGTAATTTGTTAAATTCAGTTTAAATTTTAAATCTAGTATATTGTATATATTTTGAATATAATCCATAATTATTATTTTACTAAAAGGAAATATCTCCTATAAAAATACTTGTAAAACATTGAAGTACATAAAAATTCACCTTTTTCAATTCTATATACTCCTAATAAAAAAATCATATATACTCATGCTTTTAAGGAATTAATTTATCCTAATTTTTTCAAGTAAAAAAATAATAATTATAATAGATCTTGCTTTTCAATAAAACTATTGGATATGAATGTAATTTAATAGAAATTTTAAATCCCTAATTATGACGCATATATTGATATATAATTTGTTAAACTCAGTGATTCAAATTAGAATTTAGGTAATTCATCTGTCTTTATATAAGATTTTCCCAAAAAAATTAGTTTAAATTTAAATTAGAATTTAGGTAATTTGTTAAATTCAGTTTAAATTTTGAATCTAGTATATTGTATATATTTTGAATATAATCCATGATTATTATTTCACTAAAAGGAAGTATTTCCTATAAAAAATACTTGTGAAACATTGAAGTACATAAAAATTCACCTTTTTCAATTATATATACTCCTAATAAATAAAAAAATCATATATACTCCTACTTTTAAGGAATTAATTTATCCTAATTTTTTCAAGTAAAAAATAATAATTATAATAGATCTTGCTTTTCAATAAAACTACTAGATATGAATGTAATTTAATAGAAATTTTAAATCTCTAATTATGACGCATATATTGATATATAATTTGTTAAATTCAATGATTCAAATTAGAATTTAGGTAATTCATTCATCTTTATATGAGATTTTCTCAAAAAAGAAATCCGGATGTCATCACACGTCTTTGTACTTAAATAGTTTTTTTTTTTCATTTAGAATTAATTTAACCCAAGTCTTATAAGATTTTATGTTATTTGATTATTTTAAGGGACTTGCTTCTCTATAAATAATAAAATAAAATGCTATAAAAGCATGGGGAGAGAGAGACCATAAAAAATAGAGGAACCTACCATAAGTGGAGGATTAGTCATTGACCTACTGGGTTGGGAATACCTTACAAAAGCAGAGAGAGAGAGGGAGAGATGGAGAAACCATAAAAATTGAAGATAATTAACTAAAAAAATAGGAGTAGCTTTTTATGAATGAAGAAACGCAAAAACATTGTAAAATTATAAAGAAAATATTTAAGTCGAGTTCTTTAAATCTATTTCGTCAGGTTCTCCGATCACATGTGGTCATGTGTACTGTCTTTGAATTAGTATCATTTAATTATAAACTTAAATACAATAAATAAGATATATGACCACATGTGATTGGAAAATCTAACAAAATGAATATAAAGAATTTGGTGTAAGTATGACATAGATTATAAAATTGATAAATAAGAATAACTTTTTAATAATTGTAACCAAATATAAAAATAGCTTGTATAAAATTCCTAAGCTATTGACTTTTGTCGACAAAAAATAACAAGTTGTTGCCAAAAGTCCCCTCTTGGTGCCCACAAAAAAGTTAAACAAAAAACCATCTAATTAAACATGTTAATATGTTACAGACACGTGTAAACCTGGCCAACTTTTTTTTTCTGGCCAACTTTACTAAGTTAGCCAAGTGAGTTTGTTAAATCATCTAATTAAACAAAACGTAACAATGAAATATTGGTCCATCAAGTGATATGTGCCATCTGTACAAGGGGTTCAAATCTAAATGCTATTCCTTGCTTTTTTTTCACCCTATAAAGATAATGTTGATATAAAAAGTTACAACTTGAACTTGGTGAGTGGATATTGGTCCAATTTTTTTTTTTTAATTATTTGGAGCAGTTTTCTTCTGCCATTAATAAGCCAGCAAATATAATTAATTAGTACAATCTATAAAGCTTCAAATAATTAATGATTAAATACTCTTTCATATTAAAAATAATTTTTGATCGCCTTACTAATATTAAGGAACTTAACTTCACTCCTGTTGAATAAAGTTTTGAATGAGAAAAAAATAGTAGTAGTCACGTTGAATTATTAATTATAGTAGCAAAATTAGTAAACAAACAGTAATTATTTTTCAAATAATTTGTATCATATGCCAAAAATTTCGTATAGGTGATCACTTGTATTATGAATTGAAGGTAAAAAAGTATTAAGATCAGAGAAATGTTGTTTTACCCATATGAATATTTGAATTTCACTATGACCAAAGAAAACTGTACGAATACAAGAGGCATGCCTTTGAATTGTGTGAATTCTACTTTCTAAAAGCAATATTTAGCATTAAAAAAATAAAAAATAAAGTTACTTCCCTCCAATCTTTTATATAAATCTTACCTATTAGTCTTTAATTATTTAACAAAATTTAATTAAACAATCATGATTCATAGAATCATAACTCATTTACAAAAATATTACTGTTTTTTTAACTCTCGACCTTTTCATATCGATTCCATCTCGCTCCAATTAATTATATCAATCAACCGGTTGTTTTATAAAAACTTTTCAATATTTAACCATGTTTAACTAATTTTTTTAAAAAAATTATAAAAGTTGTTAATAAAGTTTTATTATAAAAAGAATGAGAGGAACTAGTATTTCTCGATCTTTCACGTGGTGGGCTCAGTTTTGATTTTGTGTTGATGTGTCGAGTGAAGCCAAGGGCAGCTTTCCATACCATTTTCAACTATTATAAAATTATGAAATAAATAAAATCGATACATTTTATTGTTGACGTTGGACACGTGTCACGAAATGGCAACGATATGCCAAGCAAAGAATATTATTGGCGGTTGGCAAAAAAAAAAAGGAATATTATTGGCGGCTCTAAAACACTCGCTGGCCCCAATCCTCTTGCTACACGTGTACTTCTTACACACCATAAGTTTAATTCCACTTGCCTAAAAAAAGAAAGAAAAAACTTCATCCACTCATAATAATATTCGATTTCGACCTTTATTTTAGAAATGGGGAAAAAATTATTTAGCATTTTCGTACGCGAAGTATGTATCTGGGAATAATGCTGCCCTTTAATTAATTAATGGTTAAAATCATTGTAATGTTTCCCTTTAACTTGTGATGATATCGTTCATAATTAACTTAGAAAGAGAATAAGTACAAAACATTTTTGCTTATAAAACATTTAATATAGAAGTAAATGACACCCTAAAAAGTAAAAACTGGTAATGTGAGGCTTGTGAGCCTCATGGTCAATATTATCTTCTTTGGTCTCGTCGCCTCTCACGGTATTAAAATGCATTAAAAGAAAGAGGTATTATAACCTTTATAAATTATAAGGCATTTGTTGTTACCTTCCCTAATCAATATGGGACAACGTACGGTTTTTCTTTCTAGTCAAATATGTAGCATCATGTACACGTTGTCATGGCACGTGGCTTGCCAATTAAGTCTTCATCAGTTAAAAAATAGGGAAAATGACAAAAAAAATATCATTTCAATTTTAAAATCTTAAATAGATGATTTTCTATAAAATTGAGTTGTTAATTACTATATTAATTTAGTTAATCTCCTTACTTTTATAGGCATTTGAATTGATTTAAAAATTTTATAATTCAAATAGTATTTATATGTAATTTTTCTTAAAAATATATCTATCAAATTAACTAACAATTAACTAATACTACCTCCGTTCTTATTTATAAGATACCGTTGACTTTTTTTGGAGAATCCTAGAAAAATCATAAAAAAGCTAATTATATTACTTTAAAACATTAAAATTTATCGTTTTTCTTCAAATTATATTGTTTGACTTAT
>JBAGKO010013928.1:0-11454 GCA_037177275.1 Acacia concinna | reverse complement strand
GTATAGCAGGACTTGAACCTGCGACCATTAGGTTAAAAGCCCAATGCTCTACCAACTGAGCTATACACCCCAAAAAAGATGTACTAGTAAATAAGGAAAGGATTGGTGCGGAAAAGAAAAGAGGGCGGCCCCTCTTCTTCTCATCATATTAAAAGGGCGCGGCTCTGTATGAGGCTCGTACTGCAGAGCAAGCGAAGAAAAAAAACTACAGGGCGCGCGTTATCACTCCCGCAAGAAAAGGGTCTAGCTAACGCGCCCCAACTTGAAAACTCAAGGAAAGCCTTGATCGATATGAGAAGCGCTCAAGCACCCAACCTATACAAGGGGCTTGGGCTCGAAAGCCAGCCTTACTCAACAAGCACCTTTCTTAGGTTGGGTGCTTGCTTACACTCATTGAAGATTCTATCCACAAAAGAAGGTCAACGGGGGAGACTCAAGTTCCTCTCACTGACACCATCTACGAGAAGGTGAGGTCGTCTTTCTTTCCAGCCGCCATACGGTTCGACTTAAAGCCTTAAAGACAGAGAAAGGGAGGAGCAGTTATCTATGTAATTACGGTCTTTGTTTTGTTGGCCGTTCTTCCGGTCGAGCACTCTCTTTTCTTTGTCCAATTCCGTCTTACCAAAGAAGACTGACTCCTTACCAACCCGCGAAGGATTTTGAGGTTGGACCAGGTACGAAGAATGAATCTCTATCTGTGCACGGAAGTTGCTGGCCGGCGGCCGCTCAACTGTTCGAGCGCAATGCAGTGGTGGTTGGTTCCGATTCGACAAGGGTAGAATGCCGGGTCGAAGGTCCAGTACAGTAGGTAGCAGGCGTGTTCGGTTTTGGCTCCCGAGCGAGAACGAGAAATAGGCGATGCACCATCCTTTGTGCTATGTACGTTGACCTTGACTTGACAGATTCATCCAATTGAACCCACACTCAAAGAGGACCACAAGCTCAGGGCTCGACGAAAGAGAAAGTATCAGCATTAAGAAACTTCTTGGGGTTAGCAGTGAAAGAAAGAGCCCGGCATTCATTTCTTCATTCATATTCATAGCTGAGTCTACTAAAAGAGGGACCAGCCTCATCGTGGTGATTAGAGGACATCTCTGATTGTTCACTTCTAATGTGACACGTTCCTTCCCTGTTATATAATCAAGGGGATCCGTCGGCTAGAGAGCGGGGCTCTTCTTATTCCGGGGAGGCAAAGTAGCCCCCTCTACTGATCGAATCCTCAGTTCGGAGGTCTTCGTCAACATGTTACGAGGCTCCAGTCTTCGGCGGGTCACCCATTACTTGACTTAGAAAGGCGAACATCTGGGCAAGGGAAAGCGCAGTGCGCCTGGTGCAAATGGCTTTCTTTTTTCATGATATACCAATCAGAATGGGGGCCCTACCTACGTACATGATTGATATAATCACTACGTAGGGGGGTGGCGGTCAACTTGATGCGGGAGAGGTATGAGTGCAGTTCGATCTTGTGGTGTATTCGTTTATAGTTAATAGGGCCTCTTTCTCGTTGATCAGTTCGACTCCGCTCTATTGAAAGGTCTCCATTCCTACGGCGGTTTTGTCAACGAACGCGTCTCGGGCCGGATTGACTAACCTAACCCTTACAGAAGGGGGCCTTGCCATAGTTGGGTGCTCCGCTTTAGTGTGATTGACGAAGGCTAGGCTAGGTTTGGTAATACCCAAAACAAATGAAAAGAGATGGCGGTTCCTCGGCCTTGCCCCATTCCGCTTCTTAACCTATGTCTTGGGTTGGGAAAGCTGCTTCACTTCGTGCCTCTGCCCTTGAAGCCCCTCCTTCTCCATTCGACATGGCTACAGCCAGACAGTCTTTCTTTCTTGAACGTAGGGCAGTTCGTTTCTAATAGATCAAGATCAGGTCGAAATCAGACATTAGATCTGGGGAAAACTACACTTGCATTCCTTCATTGATGTGATGTAATCTCGGTTGAAGATGAATCAGGTGCGACAGAACCCATTCAATTAGCTGCCGCTTTCCTTCAATTCAACTACCTGCCACTATAGGAAGTGATGTTCCCAGGCTAGGCTAGTGAATCGGGGTAGCTTCTCTCCCTAGGGTCGATTGTCCGTCTAGTGAGTTAGCGCTGATACTTTCTCTCCTTCACCCACCAGTCAAGTCAGGGCTGGTCATGGTGACAAGAAATGCTGTTTCAACTCAATCTCTGTCAAGTTCTATTGTTTTGGCTAATGCCTGTGGCGTTGACCCCTATCTTTCAAGTTCTACTCGCTACTAAAGAAAGAAGGTACGGTCGAAGCGAAGGAGTCACAAACCTTCAACTCATCGAGGAAAAGGCAATCTTCTCTTTATCTATCTCTTATCTTTGCTCTTGACGTAGTGGCTACCACCAATTTATCTAAGACTAAGATCGATAGACGAATGCGCCCCGTGATGAAGAGAAACTGATCTTCTTAGTCCCAGAGTATTGTAACTCACTTAGTCTGGAAACTCAGCGCTGAAAGCCCGATTGCCCGATGTTCGACTTTGAAAGCGAAACTGGCTTTGTTTCTTGCCCTCGCCCTGAAATGCTAGAAGTTTGCGATATCGCTTCTCTTGGGCTAATGCTTGGTAGTGCCCGGACTTGCTTTCAACCCCACCGGCCGTCAAAGAAAGGAGAGTGGCTGATTGAACACAATCAATGCTTTTAAAAAGCCCTCTCCGACAATCATAGTCTCAGTGGATGCATCTTGAGGACATACTTCAACTGTGAACCTGATTGATTTGATGATTCGTCTTTTTTCGACTTGCTTTATCTCACAAGGAACTGCTAGCGTCTGAGTCTATCCCAAATCCCTATCGTGAAATAGCTTAGAGAAAGCTCATGGGAAAACCACACTTTTCTTTATTCGGTTAAGTCAATCAGTCCCTAAGCTGGCCTCTGTCTTGTCCGTCTAAGGCTGGGACTCCCCCAATGGAATGGTGTTTGAGCGGCTTGGCATTCCGCCCCTATCGCTAAATCAATGAGATACGTGGATCAAGAAGCTCTCTTTGTTTGAGCGGCTGTCTCTCCTCTGCCTAAGGTCGAGTTACTTTCTCTTGTTTTGACTTGAACGCACGTGACTCACTCGCCCGAAAGAGCGCTTTCACATACCTCAGATTCTCTTATTCATAGGCTAACGAAGAGATCCGGTTCTACCTTTCCCCTTTCTATGGGGTGGGACTGGCGAGCACTCCTTGCTTCAGACCTCTTGGATTCGATAGTGGGACTCCTCGCTAATAGGGATTCATCCTCTCCCGAGGGCCTGAACGCGCTATTGAACCTCTCGGTAAGGTCAAATGGCATTCCGCTACTGACCTAATCGACTGTTAGACCTCCGGACTTTGATCCATCAGACATGAATGAAAGGGTAGAACCACTCTAATGATTATACGAATCCCTACTCTCATCAAGGGCAGGCCTTTTGTTTTCTTAAAAGCTTCAGTAATAGCCAACCTATCTGTTATCAAATGGCCTAGTCGGAACTAGTCTCGTTACTCAAGCAAAGCAGTCAGCAACCGCATAGAGAGAGTGAAGCCAGGAATGGAATTGGTGACTAAAGCCAATCCCTCTCTTCAAATCCAATCACGTATAGAAGATAGTTGATGCTTTCTCTCCAACTCCCTCTCTTTCCATCTTGACTGTTGGATCTCCGTACTGGGACAAAAAAGATCGGAAAATAGAACATGTTCTACCCTTTCCTTCGATTGCTTTCCTTTTTGGCCTGGAGACCTCTCTCCCAATGCCGCTACGCCCCTCTAATCAAGAAGAAAATGTGAATCAAGTTATGCGGCTCCTCTGCCTCTTGGTCAAGCAGCTTCTCCTTTTTCCATTCAAGACTGGAAGCTAAGCAAAGTCACGAAATTTCAACTTTTACCCTGCTGATCTTCTTCTTGTGGACAGTGCGATGACAGTTTTTAATGTGCTTCTCATGTACCGGTACCGGCCTTTGGGTCCGATCAGGCTTCCCCCTTTACTTCTTCCTAAGGTCGAGCTGCTATCGCTGCTTGCCCCTCTCGTCTAGTGGCTTTTGCCTTTTTCGATATTGTAAACTGTTTGTCTAGAAAGAGAATGCCTACTATAAGAAGACATAATCTAAGGGAAAAAAGACGACATGAGATCAAGTGAGAACTCAAGAAGGTTCTTTCTCCTCAAGAAAGAAAAGACGGCACGGAACTTGGGTGATGGCTTGTAGCTTTTCCACCTACCTATCAGACAATCTCTACTTTGAGACCTGATGAATGAAGGGCGGGCTCACTCCTCTAATGCCGTGATAGAAGAGAGCAAGATCAGGTTCTGACTTCACTTGACCCCCTACTCTCATCAATCATAGACTTTGAGATCGAAACTGGCTTCCTGGCTGAAGGCCTCTTGTGCCTGCTTGACCTAAAGAATGGGAGACCTAATGCTTTGAGTTTGCCTGCTTTCTTTATGGAAGAGAGGTTCCAGGGGAATCAATGCTCTCAGCTGAAACAGGGCTTGAAGCCTTCGGGAAATCTTCTCCTTTCTGCTCTTCTTCTTCCTATCGAGGTAGCTTCTCTTCTTACTTTGCTTTTTTTTTTCTCTCTCTGTCAATCTCATCTATAAGTCAAGGCTTTTCACAATCCATACTTTTCCAAGTCTTCCTGTTCCGCTCCTTTCCCGGTTATAGATAGAAGAGACTCTGATCCCTCCTAACTAAGTTGCGTAAGTGATGATGCCACAGAGGTGAACCAGGTCTCCTTTGATTCCGTACTCAAAAATTCAATTAATGAATGAAGTGCGGTTTCACTCGTTTTCCTTTCCATCCCGATGAGATCTGGTTCTCGAAGCGGGTTCAGACTCAGATGAGTATATCTCGACAGGAAACCTCAAAGGCTGACTTGCCTTGATTGAATATAGGTCGGTTCCAGGGGAATACGTAGAGAAATCATCTTCTTAAGAAGGCTTCCTGGGTTTGTTAATGGAAGAAAGCTTCTCGTTGGCTTTGTTGCATGCTTTAAAGAGTGAAGGTCAATTCAAGTATCTGGATCCTCCGCTTCTGCTCGGGTGACTGCTAGCTCCTTGACCGATGAGACTCTACCCCGCCCCCAACTCTAGCTGAGAAAGACCCTCCACCCACTTTCCCTTTTCCGCGTGTCCAAAAGCCCGCCCTTTGTGGCTTGAGGCATTTTCTACCGCTGTTTATTTAAACAATCGTTTTCCCCTACCGGTCCTAAGCAATCGTTCCCCTTATGAGGTCCTATTTGGTTCAGTGTCATATTAGAGTCACTTGAGACTTTTTGGGTGTGCATGTTATCCTCACTTGGGGCCTTACAGAAAGAAAAAACTCTCTCCCAAGTCTATCTGTTGTGTTTTTCTTTGGTACAGTTCAGTTCATAAGGGTTCTCGCTCTTTGGATCCATCTTCCGGTCGGGTCTATATATCTCGACATGTGATTTTGGATGAGCTGTCCTTTTGCAGATCGGCCAGGCTCTACTTCACCTGGACTCCTTGCCAGTCCATCTGATTCTGCCACTCCAAATCTCACAGGTTCTGTCATTACATTGCCTCTGCCTATTACTCAGGATTCACAGGCCACCATGGCACCACCTCCACCTGCAGGCGGCTACAGATACATCAGCTTCACTGGAACTCTGGCGGCTAGCATTGTGCATTGGATCGATGGATAAGAGAACTTTTTTATCATTCAGAGCGGTTAGCTATGTGCTGACAAGCAAAGCTAAGCTTCTCTCTAAAATGAGGGAGTCTTTTCACTTTAAGCAGATTAGGACAAGGGAGAAAGAGCTTGACACTCCCATGTTTTTTGACTGTTGGCTTTTTTTTTATTAAAATAAGGCAGGTTATTCAAATTTGAACCATTAGAACGTTCTGTTCTGCGGCCTCTGATTTGACAACACAGTGAGATCTGTAATCATACTTGTACAATGCTGATGTTCTAAAAGTGGTGGTCATGGGCTTGGCTCCTCTGGGTTGTACTCCCCACTACTTGTGGCTACACAATTTCAGAAATGGAGAATGCCTTGATGAGATCCAAAATATGGAAAGATTGGATCTAGCTCAGCAGGATAGGTTACTCAACCATACTGACGGATCGGAATAACATAACGAAGTATGACTTCGCTAGTCGCGAGGAAGTGTACCGGCGTCCGTACTGGAGCGGATTTCCGATAGTTGGAAGGCAGCTGCACACAGCATCTAAGAAAAAAATGAACCTCTATTTGCCCAACTCTTTTCTTTTTGCCTCATAAGAATGCCCTTGACAGTGATGTTGTGTCGGATCTTGACTTACTATACTACGAAATTACTGGTCTATACATTGATTGCCAAAAAAGCTTTGATGCCGGCCTCATCCCACCCATCCTTTGGAAAATTCCCTAGCGCTCGAGGCAAGGTAGGAATGTTCGGGCTGAGCAAAGACTTTACTTTAAAGTAAGTTCAGGCTGACTTTTAAACTAACCAAATCGTGCAGAACTTCATCGAGAAAGGGATGCAGCTTGCCTTCCCGGAGTCCAAGAGGCCGATGTAGATCGACAAGTAGACCTTTGCTAAGCGGGTCCATACTGCCGGAGTTTCGAAAATGGAAGAATAAAATCCGTTACCAGGTTTTGTCGACGACGATGAATGAATAAGGTAACCCCGGACTTTCCCAATATAGCATCTTCGTTAATCGTATTGAGCTAATCGGAGCACCGAGAAGTCACTCACGTCCGAAGCCGGAGGTTCGTGCTCAGTCTCAAAATCTCGTTCAGCACACTGGAACCAGGGACACCACCTTAGGGAGCTTCTTTGGCTGGCCATGCTTGGCCGACTGCCTACTTTCTTATCCCATCCACCGCCCTTCATCTAACTGCTTTAGTCAAGCAGTCACGTGCCTCTTCCTTAATTCCATCAAGCCTTCTGCTACTCGAATTGCTGAGGCCAGGTCCTGCAGATTTCGTTTTTGCAGCTATTTCCGTGCCCACTCCTGGAGACCCATCTCAAACCTAAACACCTTGTCTTATTCTGCCATGTTCCCGATCTAAAGCATCAATAACTGCAACTGCCTAACAAGCGAACACTACCTATATATCATGTTCCAGTTTACTTCCTGACTATTCAAAGCATCGAGAAAGAAATGGTTTAATCAAAGTTATCTCCTCGACCGAAAGCAGCTCTCCCACTCATCTCATTAGCAAGAAAACCTCTTCCTTGCAAGGAGACAGATGCCTTATCATCCCTATACCCTATATTCTACCTGAGAACTAGGGCTATGTCTTCAATGTCGGCCGGACGAGTGATAGAAATACCTTACGAGGGCTAATTTCCACTATTAATGGTCAATCAATTGACTTCCGACTGCACTCTACACTCTAGCTTTCTTTAATTCCGTTGGATTGCTTTGGATGCTTCCTGCTTTCAGTAAAGTAAGGACTATGCTTCTAAGCGGCATTAACATCAAAGAGAGGATTCGGTAGAAGTAGGGAAAAAAGCACAGTTGTAGTTCCGCTTTCACTAATAGTAAGATAAAATAGTAAAAAAAAATGGATCGAATGGCCAAACCTGGCTCCTAGTACGTACCGTTATTTACACCTATAGGACACCAATACCCTACCCTATTGGAGAGAAGCTCTAAGCACCACTGAACATGAGAGTCGAAAGACTTTTGCATCGGTCGTCTAGGTTCTAATCCGTATCTCACCCGGGAACTCACTGTTGAAATTCCGGCAACTTGTTCAATTCCTTCTATTATATAATAGATCAGCCCTTATCAAGAACTCTCGCCAAATCACCAGCCTTCCTATTACGCCAGAATGTACTACCACCGTGGTCATTCATTCCTATGAAAAGGCCGGAGGCATGGCAGATGAACTTCACTTTGCCCCTCCCTTTCACTTATACGAATAGCTCGTAATGCTGCGTCTTTTCCGAAACCGGGACCTTTTCTCATGACTTCTGCTCCTTGCATACCCTTTTGTCTTGAAGTAAGACATTTGAAGCAAAACATTCGAAATAACTCGTAGTAGAAATAGCACATATATTTCAGTTTGGATCCGCTTTATTTATTCTCTTTTTCCTTTAAGGAACTCCTATTTCTCTCCAGCCAGACGCACCAAAACAAGCAAACGGGTGCTGTTCTCCATATCCTGTTAGTCTTCCTCCTTTTCTTATAAAGAAAGCAGCTTAGCAAAACTTCTTTCACCAAGTACGGCATGACCTATTGAACACCACACATAGTAGCAGCTCTCAAAGCTCTCTGGTCACACTAGACTGTAGCAACAAGTGGTTAGTACTTTCACCTTCTTGCTTGCCCATAAAACACCAATTAATATACACCTTAGCCCCTTCTAAGATTTTCACCAGTTCAAATTGCTCCTAAGAAGCTTCACATGCAAAAATGGCAACCTTTTTAGGGGTGTTAGAGTTTAGCTTCCAAATAGCCATGGAAATGAATTATCGGCTGAGTAAGTGAATGCCTCATAACAGGATTTAACAGAAAAATTCCTTTTTTTATCTTTATTGATACAGATGATTGTTCGGGCATCTCCTTGACCGAAGGAGTACTGAAGAAGCTTTCATTTTCTCTTAACGTTAGTGCGAATAGAGTAAAGATATTCCCCTATCCTTCTCTAGGGGATTCATTAAAGGACCTATATTTATCCCTGATTGGCCATTGATAGATCAGACTATCACCTCTTTTTGTTGAGATTTTATTATACAGCGAACTTGTTTATGTCAAAGAAGAGAGAGGCTAGGAATCAGGAATCTTCCCCTTTGCATTTCTTATATGAAAAAAAAACGACTAGGAGCCTATTCTTTGAACCTGAAAGATTAGATATCTAGCATTTCTATTATTAGTAAGCCTTTGTTTGAAAGATGTTGATGCATTTTTGGTGATGGTAGAGCCCTTTTATTTTACTAGTAAGGCTCGTAAGTGAGATTTGGGTCCTTAGCTAGCCCATTTTTTAAGAGGTGGTAGACATCCAGGGGTAGGAATCGCTCCTTTCGCGTCGGTTCCTTGGACAAAATCAGTATGACAAGCCCACCAATCTCACTGTGGATAAGAACCTGATTGACGAAGGAATGCTTCACATATGTCTCGACTTCGCCAGGCCCAGCTCCTCGATCTCTGGCTTTATGCCAACTCTATTGTATATAGAGCAGATCTATCTTTTTTCGAGTATCCTTGTGAGGTGTCTGATTCCAGTCCCTAACAGCCTTGGTGAAGCGATCTATGGTTTCTGCAATACAACCCTCTTCAAAGCACCAAGCTTTCTGAACAAAATCTGGGAATTCCGGATGTGTCAACCACGCCGCTTCCATTCTTCAAGGTCTGAGTGTACGCTGTGGAACTGACAGTCCTTACATGAAATAAAAATTGGATGGTGATCGGAATGCATTCTAGGGAGGTGCTTGACAAAAGCTTCTTGAAACTGAAGCCTCCAGGCTTGATTACATAAGGCTCTGTCCAGCCCATTGGCTCGACCCGGCCGGATATTGTAAATGCTGGGCCTGAGTGAGCCAGATCAATGAGATTGGATTCCAAGACAAACTCAACCAATTTTCTGCACCTTTAGTGTCTCACTGGGGCTCCCCCTTCTCCTCTTGAGACAACTTCATTCATGTCCACTGCGTGAAAGCCAGGGCATATTAGCTACGCTCCCCGCCCCCTTCCTTAATCTGAATATATTTCCTGAGCTCCTCTGGGGTTGGGAATGGCATAAATAGCTGTAAATAACCAGTCCATTTCCTTTGTTTCATAGCTTTCGCTTTCTTTTGTTTTCTTCCTCCTTCGACGGAGCAAGTTTTAGTATGTGTTCAGCGAGGAAGGAGAAAAGGATCTTATTAAACTATCTACCTCTGGTTTCCCGTATAGATCCACCTTTATTCAAAATAAAGAAAGAAGAAAAAGAGAGATTCTCAGTACCACGAGTAGACTAACAAGAGAGGAACTACGAGTAGAAAATAAGTAGTCACTCTTATATTTAAATCACCATATTGCGTAAGAGAAAGAGCGAGATATTGAGCGGCCGAAAATGTTATGTAATAAAGGATCGAGGAGGATTCAGGAGGAGAAGGAGGAGTAGTAGGAGTCCGTTTTCTGACGGAATCGAATGATAACGACAAGGATGGAAAAGTTTGAGTGGGCCTGGGTGTTAGCAAGTATGTTCATTGTGCCTGGACTCATTTCTTCAGTTTGTTTGATCCTAGGCGTAAGTTTACTGGTTCAAATGAAGCGGCGATATCTTGGGGAAGGGGAAGACGCGGGGTAGAGGAATTGGTCAACTCGTCAGGCTCATGACCTGAAGACTACAGGTTCGAATCCTGTTCCCGCATAATCATCTGAAGCCGTAGTCAGCCTCAAGATTCCGTAAGTAACTCAGTGCATGGCTTAAGGCTTAGAAAAAGAAAATGAAATAAGGAACAACCGCGCTGGTTGTAGTCGTTCCGCCCTTTTCTCGAAGAAAAGTTTCTCATGACTCATTTCATTCCCTTTTTTGGTGTCTTAGCAGTAGGTTTTTTCGTACGTTTTCTAGGATCAGAAGGAAGGCCTATAATGATCACGGGGATGACTCTCGTACTTTTTGGAAAACTTCTTTTGTTATGGATCCTACTCTTTCGTCGTTATTACTTTCATTTGAATGAAAAGTACGGCTTTCGCCTTATCTTTATCATTTTTATATCCATTCTATTTTGCATATCTCTCTTTTCCTTTTCTCTGAGACTTTACTTGATATTTCAAGTAGGTCTTTATTTGAGTGACCTTCTCTCTTTTGTTGTGATTTTTGGTGTGGGGACCGTCATGACTGCCGAGACACAATACAGTACCGTCATGATGGCCTCTTCGGGGGATTCGGGCTCGTCAAACTCTTCCTCGTGGACGGGGAAGACTTCCTTCGAGGAGCGGGTGATACTGGAGCCTTGGCCCGTTACCCACAATAGGGGGTTCGAATCGTCCATCCACAACCGAATTTCTTTTTTGGAAAGTCAAGAAAGCATTTTTCTGCTTGATAAGGAAAAGGGAGTATATTGGGCCGAAATCAAAGGTGAACTCGATAATTGTTCCTCTCAAAAGGAATATGATCGATTACTCACCTTTGAGAATCGAGATCTCCAAATACGGGAGCAAAAACATGCTGCCTATTCGATCTTTAAAGAGATCCTTGCTCAGCATCCTGCCTTGGAAAAGAATGCTGCATACAATCCGGAAGAAGCCTTCGTGGATTTTGTAACCGCCAAGCGCGATGCACTTGACCACCAAGGTGGGGATGTTGTGGTGAGGGACCAAAGGGAAATCCATTTTTTGAATGGAGTTTCCCAAGATCTTCGAAGGCATGGCCCAAACTCTCCCTATCTAAGGGAGATACTTTCTATCGAATAGGAGTACTTTTTTATACGTCACCCCCCTTTTTTTTTTTTCGTTTTTTTGAATGGACGCCTGCGGAGGAGAGAAGGAGAAGTAGGAGGAGTCAGTCTTCTTTGAAGATCGAGGAATAAATTTGGT
>JBAGKO010013908.1:0-11454 GCA_037177275.1 Acacia concinna | reverse complement strand
GCATAGACGACTGCTTGAAAGTAGACGTAGAAAGGGTTTTAAAACAGACGTTAAAAGGCCTTTTTTCTAGTAGTGTAATTAGTTTAGATAGTAATTAGGAAATTACTTAAGATTGCCAAATAATAGCTCCTTGAGAGAAGAACGACTGGTTGCGCACTACACTGCATATTAGGTGCAATCATTATGATGAGCGAAACAGGCGACAGTTTCGGGACTCGATCACCTCCTCTCTCTTTTCTTGTTTCAATAGATTTCACAATTGAATGGAAGGGATAAGGGAACCTTTTACTTTATTAAATTTATTGAATAAAATTTCACATCCACCTCCCTTAAGTAATATCATGGTATTGAAAATCAGACCGGACTGGCTGGTTCAAATTGGAAACTGATGAACTCCTAGTCTGATCCTTTGGGGTCTCCTCCCAAATCTTGTTTTCGAATCTTGGTATTAGAGCCAATGGCAAAGTAGGGATGTTACTGTGATTCAATGAAACTCTTTATGTATATTATTTTAATTTAACATGTTCCTTCCCCCTCTTGGGTATATAGACTAGGCAAATTCAATGGACTAGGATGGCTATTTTGGAAGGTCTTACCTTCTTAGCCTCTTGGAACATTTGCCTCTTTGTTTATTCTAAAACACCCTTCCTCATTGTTCATATTATCTGGATAAGTATGCTTTGTGGTTACAGTTCATCTAATCTTCCACATCATAAATTTGCTAATATAAAATCATATTTTTGCTTGGTAATGTTATATCTAATAGCACAAGACGCATGACAGGTGTTTCAGTACTCATGTAATAATATATGAACATCATTTGTCATACTAAGCTACCGGCAATAAGGCCCAAGGTATGGCAGTAAGTCCAACAGTAGCATTGCTTGGTGTTCATATGCGATTATAGTTTACTGATCTAATTTGGGGCTAAGAGATAACAGTATGAGCAGAACATTATTTTATATTCACGACATTAGATAATATTTGTAGTAGTTTCTGTATATAAAAAAAAGAGTTTTAAAAGAGTTTCAATAGCATCCAGTATGTTTCTATGGAACCAGATGGTGAGGATATCTGGATAGGGAGAAATTAAATCATGTATTCCTTTTTTCGTTCCCTCTCTTGTCGCTCTTGTCACTCTTCTCCTTCCTCCTCAAGCTCACCCAATAGAGGAACTTCCACAAAGAGGAAACCCTTCCTCCTCCACTCTCTTCAAAGAGAAAATCCACTTTTAAGAGATAAACCAAAGTATTGGTGATTGGACTATACCAGACATCAATAAAAATGAATTATGTCCAACAGTTCTTAAGAGATTTTTCCAATCTTCTAATTATATCATTAGATCAAATGAAGAGGTTATACCTCTTGGCTTAAGAATGACGAATATTCTACTTTTATTTGAGAAGTCCTTAAAACTTCGCAAGCAAAAGTATAAATATATCTGTATAGGTTGTGTCTAAGTAGCATTAAAACATTTGATAAATGAAGGTGATCATGCTGCAGCTCTAATGGTCATTAGAGAGGCACGACACAAGCTATATTACAAGTCCATTCTTAGGATAGTTTAGGCATGTCTACATAAAGGACCTATTTATTTTAGCTGTTTCCTATATATGATGGTTTATCTTCATGATAAGCCAACAATAGAGTGCCTTTAGTTAAATGTTAAGATACATGGTCTTGCATGCTGCCAAGTATTTCTCTTGTAGCACGTCTATATGATCAAGTATAAGGTCATGCACTCTTATGAAAAAAAATGACAAATCTTACAGGTAAAGATGAAGAGACTTGTCTCTTCATGATAGACACCATGTAATATCCTAAATTTTGGGAAGACTCTTTAGGATAAGATAAAATCATTATTTTATGATTTTATATGTATTTTGAGGGAAAATTCAAGAGATGAAAGGAAATTTTCCAAATAACGTTTATGAGGCCCAAAGGATGAGAGAAGATGGAAAATAAGTTAAGAAGAATTTTCCAACTCTCACAGGAATTTCTAGCTAATTAAA
This sequence comes from Acacia concinna, assembly GCA_037177275.1. NCBI lineage: Eukaryota > Viridiplantae > Streptophyta > Magnoliopsida > Fabales > Fabaceae > Acacia > Acacia concinna. Next base: position 9,442 of record JBAGKO010013908.1, on the reverse strand, counting down.
AATGAAGAATTAGTTAGAATTAAAAATGGAAAATATTCAAAGGCCTCCAAAGAGTGATTTTGATAAAGGAAATATTAATCTGAGAATTATAATGAGTTATGAAATTATTTCTAGTTCAAAAGAATATAGAGATTAATTTATAGGATTTTCTATCGGGAATTTTATCGGTAAGAGCCAAAATTTGGAGAAATTCTAGAAATAATGGTAAATGATGAAAATAATATGTAGGAAATATTGGGGAGTGCCCTTGAATTTTTTGGAGACTAATGACAGTCAGTTTAAAATTTTCAGAGACAGTCGATATATCGACTTTACCGAAAATTCATATAACATGTCACAATTTTATCACTATATATTCTATTCTCTATTGGTCTTCCACGTGTGAGAAGCTTAGAGTGAAGGCAGCCACACGATTGTATCCATTTGGTCAAAATGTACTCCCAGCCACTCATTTATTCGGTTTTAATATATATATATATATATATATATATATCTATTCAACCATTATTCATTCTGCACCTTCATGTTGCCGAGAGAGAGACAGAGAACTTTATTCATTGTGTTCCACGGTATAAGGCAATCGTGATGACAGCTGGCCACTTGCTTCTTCCTTCATTCCACTCAATAAAGGGACCATGGTTTTATTAAATCCTCACTCTCCCATTTTGCCATTCCATCCCCAGCCATTTCCATTTGTTCTCGGCAAAGTAACGAGAGTGAGAGGGAGAGAGTAAACCGTGAATACTCTCTCTCATTTCCGCCATTCCACTTCGGTCAAGGAGAGGGTGCGGCAACTGGTTCTTTTCATTTGCTGAACCGAAGGGAGTGAGAGAAAATAGAGGGAGCCGAAGGGAAGTGATGCTGCAGTAAGAGAGAGAGAGAGAGAGAGAACCGAAATCACTCTTCTTCACTCATTCCTTTCGGCCAGCAGCGATTGTTCATCGGAGGGAAGGTTGCAGGTTCGGTGAGTTTCTAATTCCCTTCTACCTTCGATTTTCCGGCTGCATGTAGCATTTAAGGGATTCAAAACTGAATGCATGTATATATATATATTCGAATGTCTGGGTCTGTCCGAATGTGCATTCTGGAATCGAAAGTTTGTGGGTGTGAGTTTGAAACCGTGAATATGTCATTAGTTCTGCCGCATAGAATTTGCCAAATTTGTGGTTAAGCTGATTAAGATGATATACGATGTGCTTTTCTGTCTGGAACCGAAAGCAATGATTTGTGTATATATATACATTGCGGCAGCTTCACTTGAGAGATAGTGTGAGAATAATGTTGTCAGAATGTAAAGAAAATGTAGGTGTGAAGATATGTATAAAAATGTTGCATCTTAGAGTGGCATGTTTCGGTTCTGACTTGGGGAAAACAGAAACAGAACTTGTAGGGAAGGTTTAGCCTTGTAAATACATATATATGTGTGTATTCGGTGCAGTGGGATTATATTTATATGGAAGTAACTGAATATGTCACAAATAGGGTGCAGTTTGGAAATGGTATTTTCTGTTCAGTGGGGCTGCTCTGTTTCGAGTGAGAATTTGAAAAAGTAAATAATCTCCATTTCCCCTGAAATTTGGCAGTAATATAGGGGACATTCTAATCTTTCCAACAAGTCCTGTTTTATGCATTTTGGATTTTTGGGTTAGGAGATATGATTTTTGAAAGTTAAGGATAAATTCTGGAAGTAAATACTGATGGCCGAACAGAAATGTTTCAAAAAATGGATCAAATGACCTTGGATTATTATGAAATTTTATAATGAATAAGTAGACATATAGATATTTAAAATAAGCTTGGACCCAGGTCATTTGAAGTTTTGTAGGCCAAGATATGAATTTTTTAAGTTACATGAATCTGTCAAGAATAAATTCTGGCAGATGGGCTTTGTGAAATTTTTATACAAGGCAAACCGATTTCATTTCTTATGAAATTTGGTGAGTAAATAGTAGACATCCTAAAGTTTAAAATGAGTCTAAGAAAATAATGAATGGATGTCTAGAGTAAGAGTTATGATTTTTGGAACTTTGATGATAATCCTTAACCCCTCAATCCTTGGTTACGACTTTAGAATAATTGGGCTTGTGGTTGAGGTTAAGTAGAATAAGTTCCATGATACTTGTTTATGTATTAATCTGCCCTTGCTTAAATATATATGTTAAGATTGATGTATGTCCAAGCTTTGGAGGGGTAATCAAAGACGGGAAAAGGTAGAGGTATATTGGAGGAAAAGCACAAGAGGTAGTAACTTTCTCCTATCATTATTATGTATTTGTTTTGCATGTCTGTTTCTGCCATCATGCTGATTGTTCTTGAGAACATGTAAATTGCCTTGCATGAGATTGATTGTCATGACAATGTGTGCCATGTTTTATGGTTAGATAATCTGTTTGATGTTTGAGCATCAATGATGATATTGTGTTGAAAGGTGTTGTTCTCTGTGGCTTGTTTAGTATGCTTTGTGAACTTGCATGATATATGGTAGTTATAGTTACTACTGAGATTCTCATGAATCTCACCCCCTCCCTAAATTCATACAGCAAAGCATGTGCTTGGGCTAGGGCAGTAAGGCTAGTGATGTTTGAAGAAGGTAAAGCTGCAAGAGCTATGAGCAGTTATGGATTTAATATGGCTATGCGTTTAGCCTTAGATATCTATCATGTTGAAGATATATTTATGTAGTTAATATTTTGGCATGTAAATACCCTCCATAAGGAGGATAGCATCGAGTATAATAACTTAAAGGCAGTGTCATCTATGGTGATGGTAGATGTTTGTGTATGCATAATTGGTAATGCATGTAGATAATTTCACATGCTTGAGTGATAAATTATGTTATGCTTAGAAGTTGGAACTAAAAAGATAATTATGCCTTAAGTTATTTACATGCCAATAAGATATGTATCTTGATGAATAATTGAAATATGCTGCGAGGGGTTCAATTTCAAATTGAATCCTAATATAATAATACTCTGATAAGTTGGGTCTTTATTTTATCTTAATGAAATAAGATGAGATTAGTTCTTAAGTTATGAACCACTGTTTTAAAAGTTTAAAGTGAACCAGTTGAGGAAAAGGTCTTAACTTTCACAGAAACTTAATTCCAAGACAAGTGATTCATTATGGTATATAACCAAAGTCTTTGGGAACTTAAGATTATAAAGATCGTTAGTGGTTCCTTCTTAACTAAAGGCTCGAATAAAGACCCGTGGCGAGGGGCGTCACACACCACACATGCAAATGTCGCCTAAGAAAAACAATTCAATGAAATAAATCACTCTACTAGAAGAGTGGTTGATGGAGAAGGTTGCTCCACTTGCTCCAAACCCAATACTTAGGTTCTTCAAAACTAGGCAAAATCAAATTAGAGATGTTGGAATCTCTTTTGATAGATCCTCTAAGAGCAGAAGGTCTTTTGGTCTTTCTCGATCATCTTTAATTTCAATACCTAAAGATCTGAGTTTCAAAACTACCTTGAAAAAATTTTCAAGACATTCTTATAGCTCTTCTAAACCTCTAATACCTCCTCCAATATCCCCAATGCTTGAGTCATCCAAAAATTCTCATCTTCCTCTTAAAGTGAATTTGCAGGGTGTAGATGAAACATCTAATATTGCAAAACCCACATGAGGTGGAGGATGAATTTGAAGGTTCAAAAAATATGGTTCAAACACCATAATCTCCAACCTCTTCAGATATGGTAGGAGATGTTTCAATAATAGAACATCAATTCCAGTTGGATAAATAATTCCAACATAAGGATTTCTATTTTGAATCCAACAAAGAGAAACTTCAATGGTTTCTCAAAAAATTTTGTTGGATTAAAAATATTTTTTATCTATCAAAATTAAGCATTTTATAGGAGGTCCTTCTATCTAGGAAGATAAATTTAAGGACCTCTTGTCCAACCTTAAGTACAAGACACTTTCAAAATTTAGGTGGTATAACGATACCTTCCTAACAAGAGCCCTTATCAAAGAAGATGAAAATCATCCAATCTAGAAAGAAAAATTTTTACAATTGCTATAGGAAATAGGATCCACAACAAAATTAGAGAACATTATGGTGATGGAAAGATTCATTATGAGAATCTTACATATGGTAATTTACTTGCGATAGTCACCAAAACTGCTCTCAAACTTTGTCAAGAAGATAAAATCAAATATCAACTTAGCAAAGAAAAGAAAGACTTGAGATCTTTCTATGAGAAATTTGGTTTCCCTGCTTGTAGGAAATCAAAATCCAAAAAACATAAACATGATAAAAAATAATATAAACACATGGTGAAAAAGAAGAGCGAAACTTTCAAATAAATGTTGACTCAAGAAGAATATTTATTTTTTGAAATAATAAATTCTCATTGAAATGATGGGGATAAGGTGAAGTATTTCAATAAACTCCGACTAGCTTTTGCCTCTTCCTCAAAATCTTTCAAGAAACAACCCACAACAAATATGACTTTTCTAAAATCACAAAAGGATTTCAACAAGTCTTAAAGCCAGTCACAGTTACAAACCTTTAAAGAGAAATTCATGGTATGAAAGAAGAATTAAAAGACTTGAGAAATACTCATAATCTTCATTCTCTTTTCATCAGCCTAGCTAAAATGAATAAGGTTCAAATTCTTGATGATGATAAAGAAAAGGAATTAGATAAATATATCGAGGATGGTGATCAAGATGTCTCTGATTCTTTTATGAACATCATATCAAGGATTTAGACCCAAAAGATCTAAATTCAAGAGCATCATGTACCAATCAGACTTATTATTCAAAATGAGTTTGTTTTAGAGACTATTACTTTTTGGGATAGGGGTGCTACTTTAAATTGTATCAAAGAAGGTCTAATTTGATCAAGTATTTTGAAAAGACAACCACTGGTCTTAGCAAACAAATAGAACGCCATTAAGTATCAGTTACAATCTTCCAAATATTGTAATTGAGAACAATGGACTCAAAGGAAGCACTCCTTTTATCATGGTCAAAGTCTTGTCCAATGATGTGATATTAGGATCCCCATTCATAAATAAGTTAAAGCCTTATCTAACAAAAGATGCAGACATCACAACTTAATTTATGGGGAAGATAATATTCTTGTAATTCATACACCCTCCTTCTCCCAAATTCATCATCAACATTAGGTACAATGAGAATCAAAAGGGGAAGTATCCTACAAGGTTATTGAAACCTAGTTAGAGAAATCCCTTTGAAAAGAAAAAATCCAAAATCTTTTGGTAGAAATCCAAGACAATATATGTTCTTATTAGCCAAATGCTTTCTAGGAAAGGAAGAAACATGTAGTTGACCTTTCTTATGAGAAAGACTTCAATGAACGATCCATTCCAACCAAAGCTCATCCAATACAGATGAACTAAGAACTCCTGGACCACTGTCAAAATGAGATTAAAGTTCTTCTTTTAAAGGGATTGATCCATAAAAGCCAATGTCCTTGGTCTTGCTTTGCTTTCTATGTTAGTAAAAATGCAAAACTAAAAAGGGGCACTCCTAAGCTTGTTATCAATTACAAGCCTTTGAACTAGGCTATGCGATAGATAAGATATCCCATCCCAAACAAGAAAGATCTTCTCAACTGCATTTATCATGCAAAAATATTCTCGAAGTTTGACATGAAGTCAAGCTTCAGGAAAATCCAAATTAGCGAACAAGATCGCCAGAAGATGGCATTCACTGTCCCCTTCGGACAATATGAGTGGAATGTCATGCCCTTTGGGCTCAAAAATGTGCCTTCTGAATTCCAAAGGGTAATGAATGAAATATTCAATCCTTATACTAGTTTCATTGTCATTTATATTGATGATGTTTTGGTATATTCAAATTCAATAGATAAGCACTTCAGACATGTGTAGATTTTCATCAAGATTATTAAACAAAATGGTTTAGCAATCTTGAAACCTAAGATTAGTTTGTTTCAAACTAAAATAAGGTTCCTTGGTCATAATATTTATCAAGGAACAATCATCCCAATTCATAGGGCAATCTAATTTGTTGATAAATTTCTAGACCAAATTCTGGATAAAAATCAGCTCTAGAAATTCTTAGGTTGTTTGAATTATGTAGGTGATTTCATTCCCAACCTAAACAATATCATTAAGCCTCTCCATGAGAGACTTAAGAAAAATCCTCCCTCATAGACAGATGGTCACACAAGAGTGATAAGGCAAATCAAATCCTATGTCAAACACCTTCCATGCTTGTATCTCCCAAATCCACAAGCATTCAAAATTGTTGAAACAGATGCCTTGGACATGGGTTATGGAAGCATTCTCAAACAAAATATTGATGATAAAGAGCATTACATTTCATTTACATCAAAACATTGGAATAGGGCTCAATAGAACTATTCCACAATTAAAAAGAAAATTTTAGCAATTGTCTTATGCATCAAAAAGTTTCAAAGTGATTTCCTAAACAAAGAATTTTTAGTTCTAGTATATTGTAAATCCGTCAAAGATGTTTTAGAAAGAGATGTCAAAAATCTTGCTTCAAAAAGATTTTTGCTCAGTGGCAAGCCATATTAAGTATCTTTGATTTCAAAATTGAATTTATAAAAGGCTCTTCAAACTCTCTTCCAGATTTTCTAACTAGAAAATTCTTATAGGGTCATGAGAGTGTCAACCCATTCCACCAAAAAAGAAAGATAAAGCTGAGGGCCCAGCCCAAAGTGAAGATTATCCAAAAAGGATTACAAAGTCACAACCTACAGCTGCATCAATAGGGTCCTTGACCTAAAAGGCAAAGTCATCAACCCATAATAAAGGTTTTGAGGCAATTCCAAATTTCCTTATGACAACCAAGGATTATGCCTTCCCAAAAGAAGTATTAAGAGTCTTGGAAGAATAGGCTAAGGTTGCCAATAGGTCTTTAGCCAAACTACCAAATAAGTTTTGGGCAGACATCACCGAAGAATATGCTCTTGCCCTAGCTCAAAATCAAGCTCGGGAAGTATCTAGAGCTACTTCATCAAAAGAATTAGTTCCATTTTCCCAACCATAGAAACAATACAAGAGTACTTTTGTGGAAAAACCACAAAAGGATTTCAGTCTTTTTGTTACTAAACCAGGATTTTCAGATAAAAGCCCCCATGCATTAATCACAAAGATTTATCCTTCTGGCTTTTTCTTTAAACATGTTTCTTTAATGAAAACTCAAAAATTTTATGCACTTATCCTCATAGCATCTAAGTCTATAGCGATAAGGCATTTTCCAGACTTGGATTATCCAAAAGATAAAAAACCATTCATGGGTATTCCACAGTTGATTTTGTTAAGTTTCTTCCTCCAAAAGATTGGGGACATGCCCTTAACCAAATAAAAGAATTTTAAAGTTGGATTTACACCACCAGGGTATAATTACTAGGATTATCTTGATACCTGGTATAATACCTTTTGGTACCAAAATCCAAAGTTCAATCATACATGGCTGTTTTGTTTTCAAGAAGATCATATGTATAAGTTTCCACAATGGTTTAATAAATGGTGGGATCATTTTGGTCCTATTTTAGATATTTATCCAACCATTGTGAAAACTGGGTACGAACATTTTAAGTCATGCCAACTTATAAGAAAATACATTCCCAACACGAAGAAATATTTGAATTCCCCTTATAAAAATGGTTTCCCCATTTTATGTAGAGTCCCTTCGGTAAAATGGTGGATAAGAACTTGGGAAAAAATATTTCTATCATAGCAATTGATAAATGGTTCAAAAAGAACCCAAAATTTCTTCGTGCTGCAAATCATGATATCTACGTTTTCTTCAACCAAAAATCAAAGATTCAAGCTTGCTTGGCTTCGTGATCTAACAAGGAAGACTTAGCCAGCCAGCTTCAAAATATCCTTCAATTGCTTCAAGCAAACAAAACCCGCCTCAACAAAGTAGTAAGAAGTCATCAAATAAGTCATCTTCCTCTTCAACATCATCCACAAAAGGATCTAATGTTGGAAACATACAAGATTATTTTGGACATGACCCTAAAGATGAAACAATCAGCCTTGGTGATTATGAGTAAACTAGACAAAAGCATAAGGAATCTGCTTTTGGTAGAGATTGTACACAAATTTGCAGAATGTGACATCCAAAAAATTAAAACTTGCTAGGTGAGGTGTCTAGAAGGGATTCATGGCTAACGAGGGTGAAAATGTGATATCTAAGGTGAGATAGGAAAAAAAACCCGAATAAGGACTAAATTGAAAATTTGAAAAGTTTAGAACCTAGAAGTAAATAAGGCTAAAGGGGTAAAAGAAGCTTCTAGAATGTCCTAAAACATTGAATCAGGGCTCAGGAAATAAAATAGGGTTGAAATAGGTGCTATGGAGATTTTCCCTATTTTTTTAGTATTTTTGGCTGGAGCGAGTATGCCAGCCAATCCTCATAATTTTGGAAGGTGTGGAAAAGTCAAACGTCGAGTTTGATATGGTGAATCCCTAGCTCAGGAGAGGAAGTTAATTTTAGGACTTTGACAAAGTCTGAAGAGTCTAGGAATAATAGGAGAAGAAGTTTAGTCGGTATAATCGGCGAATCAATGTTAGCTTGTAACTTGAGCAAGGAGTTGAATTTTAAAATAAGAAAAATTGTGCGATGTTCTTTGAGCAGAGAAGAGTCTAATAATGGACTGGAAGGAAATTTTTGTGGTACTAAGTCGAGATAGGATACTGGAAAATTAGCCAGTCGGTACCATGGAAATCATTGGACTGAGTTTCCATACGTGGAGTTGAATTTTTCTTCTTCCTCCTAGCCCTAGTGTGACGCCATTTAAGAGGGGCAAAATGATCATTTGGAATGCCCTAGAATTTTCAAGAGAGGATTTAAATATTATATCTTTTAGCATGTGAAAAATAGGAGTGAATATGGGCCACACATTTTTCAATGGCCAAGATTTAATTAGAGGACAAGATCCAAGCGTTGAAATGCCATGTAAAGAAGTTAAAAACTAAGGGCAATTAGATAACCAAGAGTTTATGAATAACCCTTCTTAAAAGATGAAAAACGAGCATGGACAAGAACCCTAGGGAAAATTCTTGCAAACTTGATTCTTGGAGCCAACAAAAGGAGGAAGAAGAAGGGAAACTCATAGCTATCAAAAGGCATCATCAAGAGGTATGTATGAGCTTTGATTTGCCTTAGTTTGGCCTAAAATTGGTGTTGTTTTGGGTTGAGTTCTGAAGCAAAATCCTATTCTACTCTTTGCTGGAATTTTCAAAGATTATAAAGGGAGGAAGAGTTTATTAATGATTTCTGGTTAATCTAGTAGGAATGAAGTAGAATATGATAATTGATCTGACACAATATTTACATGGTTTTCTAGGATATTTTACACGGAAATTGCATACATTTACTATCAAAGTGCATGATATTTGTGTTATAAGGACTAAATGTTTCAAGATTGCATTTTGCTAATTTATGGGCGAAATTGTTATTATTTT
>JBAGKO010013888.1:0-11456 GCA_037177275.1 Acacia concinna | reverse complement strand
AAAAAAATTATAAAAAATTGAAAACAGATCCATTTTTTGTCCATAATATATCAAAATGTCACTCATTTTATATAGAATCTAATCATAAAAGAACCACACAAAAATTATTTTAGAGCTCCTCTAAATTAAAAGCAAAAGAGAGAAAAACCAAAAAAGAAAGCCACCTCCAATTCGAACTGGGTATTGGTAAAAGTGGGTACGTCAATACGTGGGGTGATGAGCAGCTTGGGGGAGGTGGGCCCAGAAGAGATTTGATGGGGTGTGAAGAGGCAGAAGAGCATCCAATCATATTCTTTATCGAATGTGGAGGGATGATGGATCCCACATAGTTTCCCACACCGAGTTGACTTCTTTCTGGTCTATCTTACTATTTTTTTTAACTATTAGATTAAAATTTCAACAGTTAATATTTAACATTTTATAAAAATGTTACTCTGTATTATCTTTATTTAAAAGATATAAAAATTATTTTAACAATTTAAATTTATTTTTATCTTGTATTAAAAAAATTATATCTTTAAAGTAAAATATAATAATATTTTAATAAGATATGAATTTTCAACCGTTGAAATTTTAATTTAATAATAAAATAGATTGAAGAAATAAAAGAATAACAATGGAAAAAGAGTGAAGCCAACTCCTTCCCACACATGTGACACACAGAGTTGGCTTGTCGGCACTGTCCCCGTCCGCTGCCATCATCTTCTTTAAACTCATTGTTTTTGTTGACTTTTATTTTTGGCCAACCGTTTTTGTTGACCTGATGTCATAGCAATGGCTCACACACAACTCGTCCCAGCAATAGGAAGGAAAAATCTACCTCAAATGCCAATGTTTTTTGATAAATAATATTGGGTTAAGTTGCATCTCACAAGTATTTTTATTATTAAAACTTAATATTCTAAATTAATTTTTGGTGCCATAAACACATTAACAATTTTTTCATAGTACTCCCTCCGGTTTTAAATATAAGATTCATTTTTTATCACTAAAATATGTCTTATATTTAAGAACAGAGTGAGTAGCACTGAATATCCTAAAAACTGAACATTAATCCTAGTTTGAATAAAAAAAAAAATGAAGAGAAAAAAAATTAAAAAAATAATAAATTTTTTTATTATTTATAGAAGTTTTAAAACTTCATATTCATTTTCTCTTTACTTTTTCTTCTTTCACTTAAGAAATGATATATAGGCCCCACAAAAGAAAAAAAAGTAACAATTGTTAGAAAAAGTTAACTGGTGTTGTGCTTTTGCGCCTTTTTTGTTTTTTTTATAAAAAAAACTGTGTAATTTTGCTTCCAAGGCCACAACAAAATGTTATTGTGCCAGACGGTTCCTCCTTAAAACTTTATTGTTAAATTTATCCTTTAACCCAATTATGTAAGGATCAAGAATATTTTGCTGATAGCCCTTCAGCTGGAATAGATCCTAGTATCCTACTCCCCGATATTTTATTTTAATTATTTATTATACTATATAAATTATACAAATATAAAAATTATAAGTTATAAATTTTACTGGATTACCGACTGAAAATCCGGTCAGTTATTTTTAGTCATAAAGTACATTTTGCGATGGAATTAATTACGTCAGTAATTCCATTTTTTGTTTTAAGATATACAGACATGTACTTGAATTTAAGTACCTTTTGATTTAGTCAAGGGTATAATCCCTCATAATAAGTGCCTACTTGTTTTAGCTTATTACATGTGTTTTGCGAATTATGCAGTAATTACGTGAAAGGATTTTTTTTTTTACTTGTTGAAAAAGTGCTTAAAAAAAACTTTTGAGAAGTTTTCAAATGTATAATAAGGCTTAGAGCATAAAGGATTTTTTAGGAAAGAAGGATGTTAGTATAAATTAGTCCCTTATATGGGACTCGATTGAGGTAATTATCTCCACAAAGAATACAAAATCACATGACAAATATGTATTTATTCTGATTCTTTTATCAGCTTATTGAGCCTGAATTGTTGCTGTGCGTATAATTATGTTGCGGTGATCTACACGGAATCGCTCTTATTTCTTCTCTTGTAAGTTGTAATTCCCATTCCATTTGCTTTTTGAGGAATTTTTATGTAAACCCGGTTTGTCCTTTCATTTGTGGTCTAACCAATTAAAATATAACATTTCATTAAACATTAATTCTAGTTGATTGTTTGTGATTTTCATATTATTATTTTTCTCAAAATTAATTAAGATTTTACAAATAATAAAATGATGAATTTTGTGAAATCTTTTAATTTTATTAATATGTCAATTAATATTTAAGATGTGCCAAATCATCAGTTAAATTGTTGTGTTTTAATTAATCATACTACAAATGATATGGTGAACTACGTTCATCCAAGAATTTCTCCCGCTTTTCTTATTTCTTATTAGCAGTATTGTCTAAATGCAAGACACCAACATTTTTTGAAAAATAAATTGAATAAATACCACTGGAATCTTGTCCGCATTATTAATTGACAGAGAAATACGTTGGGCCGAGGGAAGTCAGATGAGATGAGACTCTGGCCAACCAGACTTGAGATTAACGTTGAAGAGTCGGATCAGGCAGGTAAAAATAGTTGTGTTCTGATAATCTTATTGCCGGGTATATGTGATAAATGCTCCATCTAATCATTTGGCGATATTACTAAAGTGTAATTTCATTTTTGATCGGAACTATGAAGGGGACTTTGACCATTGGAAAGCGGGTCTTATGCGGCTCAATTAATCAGGCATATAAGACCATTAAATATAGATAGTATAGAGGACATTATATCTATCTATCTATCTTATTATCTTAGCTGTGCTTCTGCGAGGCAGAAGTTTTTTCTCCTTCATGTTGACAAGATTCCCCAGACAAATGGGGGCCAAATAAACCATATGTTCGCAGGCAGAAGATCCAGAAATGAAGGACTTCGTGGACTATTTTGACTCTCTGAAGAACTACGAGAAAGCGGGTGTGCCCAGAGGGGCAGGCACAGATTCTTGCCAAGGGTTCGATCTGGTAGAATGAGAAGGCTAATGGAGCGTTTCGGTAACCCTCAGTCTAAATTCAAGGTTGGACCGTTCTCATTGTTATGTTTCTTAATGTTCAATTAAATGTTGGGTACGTTATATTTTAGAACTCATAAGAGCAAAGGGTTCTTTATTGTATCCTATGAAGTTGGTATTTATTCCATAAGATTCATCTCAACGAATTGAACGAGGCCAAACTAAGTAGCTGAACTGTTGAATGCATTGTTAATGAAAATCATGAAATAACACGTTATAAGATTTATATTATGTTGTTTTATGTTAGTTATTGTTATTCAGTTTTTTATTTTTATAATTTATCATTTTAATATTGTGTCATGTATATATATTGTTATTTATAATATCTTTTATCATATATATATATATAGTTTATTAATTAATTAATTTTACTATATATCTATATATTATATATTGTGATCTATCTGACTAAGCATTTATATATTATTCATATTTGATTATAAATTTAAATTTGCTTACTTTATATTATTATAGTATTCTTTTAATTTTGTTGAATTTATGGTTTGTGTAAATGGGATGCACATGAAGATTGATTGTAAAACCATTTTGTTAAATGTGGGTATGACAATATTTTTTTTATTTGGCCTTTGATGCCCTTTAGATTAACATCCATCCATTTTCTCTTCCCCTCAAAGTTTGTTAGACCTTTCACCTCCCTTTAGTAATTTATTATTAAATAATTCGTAACATCCATTTATTAATTTACCATTTAATAATAATTAATTGTTACTATTCATGTTGTCGATACAATTTCTTATAAGTGGTCTAATTTACATGTGTGCACACTCAAACAAATTATCAGCTCATCACTTGATTTGCAATGACCCAACCATATGTTTCTAGAAAGGTTGGCATGATTAAGGTAGATGAACAGGTACACATGTAGTGCTTTCTCGCCATTTCTTTTGATGGCTTTAGGAATACATCCAAGGAATTTTGCTTTGGATAACTTGTGAAAACATGTAAGGAGCCAAAATAGAGAGTTTTGAAAAGCATCAAAGATAGCCGAGAATGTTACCTGAAAGAGACCAAAGATGGTGAAATCTGCTATGTTAACAAATTTTGAGGTAATTAACAATAATGAACAATATAAAGTGATGACCCCATAATACTTAGAAGCTTAGATTCCACGACGAAACATTCTATCAAGATTTAAAGTCCCCAATTCTTGAAGTTAAGATCTTACTAGACCTGTGACTTACATTTTGAAGATTAAATTGTCATGGCTTGATTTACTCCAAAACAATTTCCAATTCACAATCATATTCCTTTAATTTGAAGCCACAATCAGCCTTTATAAAAATATTGGTGTTGCTCTTGTTACAAGAATCAGGTTATATTTAATTACAACCTCAACAAAGACATGATGTTAGTATTCTCTATATTTAATTCTTTATCATACAAAATAAAAAATGAATATGTTATAATGAATAATACGATATAATTTCTCTCTTTTGTCCTAATTATTTAACTGCACATTCTTCTCCCCTTCCACCCTTTCTAAAGGAATAATGAAAGATTGTCTCCAAAGTACACATAATTCATAAATCTCATATGGATGGACTTATGATGGCTAGCCATGTGATATGAAACCCTCTTATGAAAATGGAAAACTTAAATACAACAATTGTAATGTGGAGATTAAAGGTACATTATAAGGTGTCCTTTTCTACTGGAAAATATTTTGTATTGCTTTTTCATTCATGCAATTTACCTTCTTGGTTTCTTGGCTTATCAAATGAAAAAGAAATTGGAGGATACTTTTGGAAAGTTCCCCCTATAATTGTCCCACTCTTTAGACCCCCATCTTCCTATTTGAATATGTGATACATTGTCAATATTTAAATTTTTAAAACCACTTAAATGTTATCCCTTTATTTTTATTAAATGATTGTCAATTTTAACATCACAAAATATGAAAAGTTAAAACATTAATATTATCAAACTTTTTCCTTGAAATATTTTGCAACATATTTGAAAAAAGAACCACTAACAATTCATCATGATATATCTATGTATTATCTATTATCTATCTATCTATTATATCTATGGAAAGTGTGTAGTAACATTTTGATTAATAGCATCCGTTGGAATTGTCTCTAATTGACAATGTTACTAAAGAAATACCATCAATGGTGTTAAACAGTTTTCATCCAAACATGATAAATGAAAGGATATAATATGAGTAACAATGACAAATCAAGCTTCTACTTTCTTAACCCCTAATTATTTTGACCCTAAAGACCCATCTACTTCAAATTCTTAACCCTACTTTAGACCCATTCAATGCTAATAAAACCCCCCCTTTTATCACCTCAAGCACCTTTCACATTCCCCAAGTTACACCTTTCACATGCTCATACTCCTATAATACAACATCATGCAACTCACTTTTCACCTGTCCTGAGTTATAGCTTTCACTTGCCTTAAAAAAAACTATTTAATACCAATTATTTCAAATTAAATTTAGTTATTATTATAACTACATGTAACTCCTTATAAGTGGCATCATTTGTAGATGAGACCATAGCAACTACCCTCCCTACTAATTTATTTAATTTAGGTTGAAACAACACTAGATATTGCACATTTGCATTGCCACATAAACCCTCCAAGTAAAAAATTACCGCTATTGACCATGCAAAATTCTATAAATTTGATAATTGTAACACCTTACTTTTTATCTCATTACCTTCCTTTAAGGTGGCCTTTGGAACCACCGACGTGTCAAAACAGTGGAACGAAGAGAATAAAAATTCCAAACCATAATAAACCAAGTATCCATATTCTATTAACTTATAAATTCATATAACGTCAAAATATACAATATTGCTACTATTCATAAATACATGCCAAAAAATAGGAAACAAAAGTGTCTATAACTAAATTCGCTTCTTTCCCCTGCCTCCTGTTGATCTTTCACCTACATTGTGGAGAGGGTAAGGTTTATGGAGAAACCTTAGTAGCAGAATCATACCGATAACAGTGTAACGCAATGTATGTCATACTATATGCAATGCTCATATTTCCCTTCTACTACCTTCTCTCTCGGCACATACCATGTACTAGGAGTATGCACGTGACTCAACTTTACTCAGTAGCCAAGGCATATAACAAAGAGTCATAATCTCATACTTATATGCTAGCTCAACCAGAACATGACATACAAGCAATAAACATACAGTAGAAAAACAGAGCAATACAAGTTAAGGATAAAGATTCTAACTATCGAGTATCCTCATACTATGCAGGTACACTGTTTCTCTATTTCTGGCACGTCTGGGTCACTGGTTTGTTTATCTGTACCACATATATAGACCACAATAAATGGTGTTATTGCATGCCCCTATCGGTATCCTATTGCCCTTCCTTTCCTATACCCCCAGGGTCCTGGTTCCCTACTACTTGGACCATATCTATCCCCTACCTATACCGTATCCATCCCTTACCTGCACCCCTTTACTATTTACGCTGTGTAGCTCTAGGTCCCTGCTGCTAGCCTGTCCCCACTGCCTTGACCAAGGCAGTTGGGCAGCATCTCCACTTAAATGTGCCCACTAGACCTCCTAATAGTTGGGCAGCACCTCCCCTTTTAAAATCTTACTTCTATCCATGATCGTTGGACATCATTTCCCCCTAGGAAATGCTATCTTAGTTTGGGACAGTTAAACAACATCTCCCTCTAGGAAAGACTATCCTGGTTTGGAACAATTGGGCAACATTTCCCCTTGAAAAGGCTTGTTTTAGCCTAAATAGTTAGACAAAACCTATCCTTAGGTTCACTATCTAGGCCTGTCCAATTGGATAGAATATCCCCCTAACTACTCTAATAACTACTACAAAATAAAATAATTTAAAAGAGGGAGGGAACTAGAACTTACTTGGGTCGAAGGACGGGCCAGGACCGCTCAATTTTCCTCCGGAAGAGGCTTCTTTAAGAGAGGGTGGGAGAGCACCAAAAAGGGAGAGGATGACGGTTTTTTCATGAAGAGAAGGGGGAGCTCATATTTATAGGTAAAGAGAGGGGTCAAAATGCAAATATCTATTGGGTAGTTAGGTGTAATTTTCACAAAAAGTTTTGGCCTTTTTGACAAGTGTCCTTCTTCTAAAAAATTCCATATTTTCACATGGAAAATCTATCCCCTTGGTCAAGCAAGGTTGGTTCCAACTTTGGTAGGCCCTAAGGGTTCCATCTATCTCAAATTATACCGATAATTTCCACTGGATCAGCACGAAAATTAAAAAACTCTAGAAAATTTTGTAGTCCTACAAAAATTATAAAAAATTCACAAAAAATCCCTAAAAATACCAGGAGGTTACCATTAAAATTTCAAAATTTTTGGATGTCTATAACTTAGAATATATTTTCTCGTAAAGGTATTTTACCGATTTTAAGGTGTTTTTGCTCACATAACAAGTTTTCTTTTCTGATTTTTACTGCATCAAAAATTTCCTAAAATAATATACTAATTTTCCCATATCTCAGTCCAGAACACTAAGGTCTCAATACATATGATAATATTGGTTTTTGGCCAAAAACTCTGTCCGGCCAAAATTTATGAAAATATTCAAAAATTTATAAAAAATTCCTTGACCTTGAAACAACATTCTGACTATGTCATACTATTTTGGATGCCTTTTACTATTTTCTAGGATTTTATGGGAATTTTTTAGACTTTTGGACTTGTCCGCATTTCATCCAAAAATTGCAAAATTTTTCCTCTTTGAACAAAGGTCTTTCCCCAGTTTTACTTTAATTTTTATGAGATCTCTCAATCCTCTACAGACTAAGGCCCTTAGTTCATCCGAAATACCTCATCTAGGCCTCAAAAAATATCATGGGTTTACCTAAAAACACTATTTCGGCCTACAAAAATTTTGGGATGTTATAATAATTGTAAGGACACATAGGTTATTACTGCATGTGTTCTTACAAAGTTTGTTTCTTGTAAGAAGACACTGACATCATATTAGCATATGAGCAGGTACATATGTACTTCCTTGTGATGCTTTACTTGCTATTAACCTATTACTAATGGCTACTAGCTTATGTAAAACTTGCAGGGCACCTACATTGACGGTTTTGCAACACAAGAGAGATTGTTGGAATTCTAATGAAAGTGATCAAGGAGGGAGAAGGCTACAACATTGAAAAGTTTGAGGTGCTGGACAATAACAATAAAGATAAAGGAAGAGAGATATGCAAAGGAGTGAGGGAGGGAGCAAGAAAAAAAGTAATAAAGGGAATAGAATATCATAATACTACACATTATATACACACTACTACAAAAATAACCCTTTTCATGTATGTTTTTAGAGGCTTTTAACATCTCTTTTTTTAGGGATGTATATGTGGGGGACGTGGAAAGTAGAGAAACCATGTCTGAAAAAAAGGGATGTGGAAAAGACATACAACATCCCTAATATTTATTAGGGACGTCATATGAGAGGGAGATACCACGTCTCTAAAGCAGTTTAGAGATGTGGTATCTCAAGGATACCATGTAAGCCCCTTACCACGTTCCGAAAAAGCTTTAGGGATGTGGTATGGTCCTTTACTGTTTTAAAATGCGAGTGCAAAATTTTTACATTCCAAAAAGATTTAAAATGTGAGCGGGAAGAGTTTTTTTTTCAAAAAACAATTTGCACGTATTTTTTTAC
Source organism: Acacia concinna (assembly GCA_037177275.1). NCBI lineage: Eukaryota > Viridiplantae > Streptophyta > Magnoliopsida > Fabales > Fabaceae > Acacia > Acacia concinna. The sequence continues at coordinate 2,751 of JBAGKO010013888.1, read as the reverse complement.
ATTACTCATTGATTTAATCTATACAAAAATAGCATACAGTACTACATAAACAATATTCTACATAATATACATACTAGCTAATCAAAATGTTACTATATGTACTACCATAATCAAAATGTCAAAAAATCTAAAATAAACTTTACTCATCATCCATAAGTCTAAAACTTAAAAAATAGAGACAAGCAAGAACCTACAGAAGAACTTAATGGCACAGAGATCAACTTTGAAAGAATGGCGAACAAGATCGAGGTGGTTGAATCACCAAAAAATGGTAGCATGAAGTGATAGGAGAGATAATAGAGGCTTCTACTGCAACAAGCAAGAAAGACCTATGGCAGCACATGCGAAAAATCCATAGCAACATGGAAGAGCTGCTGCATTGAAGGATCAAAGACAGCAAGCAAGAACGAGCAATGACGGTGGCACACGAGAACGAGATATGACAAGTGAGAATGACTATAAAGGATCGATCATGTCGGAGAATGAGCATGGGAGCAAGAGAGAATAGGGAGAAGAAAAGAAAAGAGAGGATGTGGTTTGATGTGTTTGATAGAAAAGAGATAAATAAGGTTTTTATAATAAAATACGATATGAATACAAACACGTGAGGATTCTGGATAAGTGTATCCAGAATTGTTCCACATCCCAAATTATAATTGGGGATGTGGAAAGTGGGAAATTATAATTGGGAATGTGGTTTCCCCTTTCCACGTCCCCAAGTTATTAGGGACATGAAATGTCTTTCCATCCAACTTTTTTGTGATTATAATTACAAAAAGTCACCGCCTCACTTTTTGACATCCCTAATTTAAAAAAACGGATATTTTATGGGGACGTAAAATATATATTTTGTAGTAGTGACATCTTACTATGGTATATGAGAATCAGGAAACAAAAAGTATCTTCAATGTTGAAGGGTTGTATAATGGTATGAGCAGTGTGAAGAAGTGGTGTAGAGGGTCTTGTTTCTCTTAATGATCACTTTCTCCCCATCCACAAAATCTCCATATCCTTCCAAGCACTCACAAAGTGCCACGTCATAAAGCTTTGTAAATCACATCTTAAATGAATAATCCTAGCATGGTTATCTTCCTCTGCCACTTCCTAGTTGCCATCATCCTATATGGCACCATTAGTGGCGACAAGTTTAGTACTGTCAAGAAATACTTCAATGAGAGGAAGGCAATTCTTTGCAATCCAGCAACTATGCAAGCTTGGATATATTGAAGCTCATGGTTTATGGGGGAGTCAATCATGAGAAGTGTGATCCAAATACACATTACAATCTTAACCCCATGATTTCAAATTAGGACAAACAATGTGCTAAGTGCTTGAGAGACAACCCATATTTTTGGAATTTCATTAAACCCAATATGCTCAAGGTGCTTCTGGTTAATAGGTCTTCTTCACCCAATTCACGTGAGAATCTGGTAGGGGGTCATCACTATTGAAGCTAATTAAGAACAAGATTGATTATTGTAGGCTATGAGATTAAACTATAATCTCTCCACCTACTGAAAGTGGAATTTTCATCAAGTTTCCTTCCTAGGCTTCATTTTTATTTTGTGGGGTGGGTTTTTTTTATCTCTGAACTTTTTTTAAATTTTTAAATTCACAGAATTTCATTCTGTTTTGTAAAGTTGGATTCTTTATTATCATTAGAAGATCCCTGTTAGTGAGGCTAAAAGGATTGGTAACTCTTATAGAAAAGGGATGTAGGGGTAAGGCTATAGGAACATGAAAGAATATGCAATTATAAAGGGGTGATGTGTCACTTTTTGAAGCTATAAATTGGGTATATCAAATTCATCACTTTAAATATAATGATTCGTGTTTGAATTAATAATTTCAAATAGATTAATTTGGAACTAGCCATTTTTTGCCATCTAAGGGCTTATATAAGATACCTTAAAAAGGAAAAATGATTAAAAGAGATTTAGGCTCACATAGGCAAAATTAAACTTTAGATATGTAGATATGAAACTTTCAATTTGTAATCTTAAACTAAATAGAGAACTTATTAAGATGATGGGACAACTAACTTAAAATATACATAATTAAATTAAATCAAACGCACACATTTTGTCCTTTTGGATTCCATAACTTTTTTTTTTCAATAAAGCCATTCATAGACTATATATATGCATAATGCAATAGGGGGTGGGGTTTAAAACTAACTCTTCATTTTGTAATGTTTCAAAATTAAAACCTCACATAATATGTTTTAAAATGCCTTTACTCTTTTAATAAAGATAGTTTCAATAGTTTTAATGCCTATTGAAGTTATAGTTAATTAACGTAGAAGCTAAAAAGAATAATTAATGTGAAATAAATTAAACCCAAGTGAATTACTTCCTTACACAAATTAAAACTATATACAAATATATGTCTATATGTGTGTGTGTGTGTGTAATTTACAGTGCGTAATCTCAAAGTTGATAGGGCATATCAAACAACACAACTAACTTATAATTTACATAATTAAATTATATTCAAAGAACACATTATACGTTTTTGGATTTTTTAACTCTTTCAATAAAGTTTGTTTCAATAGTTTAAGTATACATTAAGGTTAAAATTAGGAAATGAAGGGCCTAAAAACACTAATTAATGCAAAACTTCAATAATATACATTTAATGAAATTAGCAAGTTATGATAGTACAGATCACATATTGTAGCACTTTAGAGGCTGAATCAGATGATTGATTTTTATTCATCTAATGTGGGAATTATATAGAGTTTACATGAGG